>JABFDZ020000050.1:10924249-10943362 GCA_019775955.2 Pollimyrus isidori | reverse complement strand
CTTCTGTGGGGCGCCAGGCGGGGGCCCTTCTGTGGGGCGCCAGGCGGGGGCCCTTCTGTGGGGCGCCAGGCGGGGGCCCTTCTGTGGGGCGCCAGGCGGGGGCCCTTCTGTGGGGCGCCAGGCGGGGGCGCTTCTGTGGGGCCAGGCGGGAGCTGTTACACTGTCGCGCCAAACTCACTCCATGACAGAATGTTGTACAGTGTCTGCAAGCGGTGAACAAGTGGAAAGATGTGAGGCAATAATCTTGATAGAAGCAAGGTACTAGAGTTGTCACACATGTGACTGCAAGCAAGGATGGGGGGCCAGCCCATCGTAGGGCACACTCGCACAACCCCACGCTCGCGCACACTGTCACCCCCACGCTCGCGCACACCATCACCCCCACACTCGCACACCATTACACTCACACACCATCACACTCACCTAGTACTTTTAACCAATCAGCCTCAGCATGTCTTTGTACTTTGGGGGGAAACCGGAGCACCCGGAGGAAACCCCACACAACATGCAAGCTCCACACACATGTAACCCAGGCGGAGACTCGAACCCGGGTCCCGGAGGTGTAAGGCGCCACCATGCTGCTCCTCCAGAAGCACCATTGACTCACACATGGAGTAACTTCAGTTCACCTTAGCATGTTCTTGGATGGTGGGGGTGGGGGGGACTGGGGTGACCAGAGGATAACCCAGGGTGACGCGGGGGGTCCATGCAAGCTCCACATAGCCATGCTGAAGACCTGAACCCCTGGTCCCAGAGGTGTGATGTGACAGTACTAACCACTGCACCACCCTGCTGTGGTGATGTGGTATCTGCAGTCTAGAGGCAGTAGGTACTGCATAGAGTCCCACCTCAAACCCAAGCAGTTTGTGACTCTGCTTAACTCCACACCCCCCATCCAGAGCACAAAGGGTTCGAAAGCAGCAGCAGGAGAGCGACAACACCACGTTCAGCGGCGGCGAGGACAACTGTGACGCTCGCTCCCACGACTCTGTGCCGATGCACCCCGCCCTCCCACCAACGGAGGCGGGGCCTAGCCACAACAAGCGCCCCCGCCTGTCCGACGAGTCCTGTCCTGAGATGGACCGGGGCAGTCCCACACCACCGCTGTCACACCATCATGATGGACCCGCCTCTGAGATCGAGCTGGTGTTTCGCCCGCACCCCCTACTGGTCAACACCCAGGAGTACAGCCAGACCAGGTGAGTGGGGTGAGTCTGCCTCATACTGGAGAGAGACTGTGTGGACGGCTTTTGGATTCGGAAATCCAGTTCAGAAATTGGTGTCATTTAAATATAAATCACTATCTTGGGTGAATTTAACCCAAATAAAGGTTAGCCTTAATAAACTTTTCAGATACAGTTCTCTTTATTTAATCCCAGGTTTAGATATACAGGCATCTCTCAACTGATGTAAGTAATCCATTTCATGAACCCTTACATAAATCATACTTTGCGTAAGTTGGATGTACACTACCTTCCCATTCTATTAAAAGCACCTGATGGCAAAAACACACATGCCAGAAATATACTAGTAATATGAACTAAAGAACACGTATATAGTGTAAATTTGTTTAAAGGCATGTCACCTTTTTGCATTGCTTCCACATCTGATATTTTGGCTCTTCGATAATTTTATGTATCAACTGTACTAATGGGACTGTAGCTGACAGATACGTCAGGAATACTACTCATGTAAATATAAAGTGTTTGTGTATGTCAGTAGCTCCTTCATACCAACAGATATGTGAAAACGACAGCTAATGCTACCGTGGACCACCTTTCCAAATACCTGGCCCTGCGCATCGCTCTGGAAGAGCGGCAGGCCAAGCGACAGCCGGAGAGGCCAGCGGCCGGGGAGTTAGCGGCGGGAGAGGAAGTGGGCGTGGCCGGAGGAGGGGGAGGGGCCAGCCTGCAGGATGTCAGCGAGAAGCAGTACACCATCTACATCACCACGTCTGGCGGGCAGTTTTCAGTAAGTGGGGCTGCATGAACACGGTGCAGGAAGGCATTGGAAGGCATCGCCCTCCTTCACCCATCTATCATGCATCTTATGTCAGTGTTTCCCAACCCAGTCCGCAGGGACCCCGAGACAGTCCAGGTGTTTGCTCCCTCTCAGCTCCCTATTGGCCAGCAGAGTTTAGTTAGTCTGGAGTGGCAGTCATTGCAACCGTCAGATTGGTTGCGTTTGTAAAGATTCTGAGCCTGTTTCCAAACCCGATCCTCAGGAACCCGGAGATGAGCCATATTATTGCTCCTTCCCAGCTCCTGGGGGTCTGGGTGGGGAAACACCATCTTGTATCATATCCTGTGTCTTCTGTGACTCTTCTGTACTTTTCTGCTTTCTCTTAGATACTGAATGGTTCCCTCACGCTGGAGTTGGTGAACGAGAAGTATTGGAAGGTCAGCAAGCCGCTGGAACTGTACTACGCCCCCACCAAGGACCACCAGCAGCATCAGCCGCAGTGAGGGGGGGCACTTCCACCCCTCCTGCTGCCTGGACAGTGTGGACCCTCTCCTCCTCTTTCCTTGTCAGCCATGATATGAAGAGATTTGATTTTCCAGTTTTCTTCTCTAAATTTGAAACTGGGAAAAAATCTACTGTCACTTTTTCTTCTGAAATCTGAGCACAATCAAACCTTTTTATATTTATCTGAGTCGGAAGTTAGAGTTCACACTTGACTGAAATGTTGGCTTGATGTAACTTTTACTTTTCAGATCTTTTCAGGTCTGTGTTTCTCACAACTATGAAGCCAAGACCTCGTTCCACCCCCTCAGTTCTCTTCGGACCTGATGAAGAGACGTGACTCTTTGTTGTCCAAATATGCCAGTTGACACTGTGTGTGTGTAGCTCACTGCCCCTTTGTACTCCTGTCTCCTGACCTCCAAAAGTACCTGCTTAACTGTCCACAATTATTTAGTAGTGATTCTCCAAGTGGACTGGTGTTGGGTGGTAATGCCATTCACAGGCACAACATCAATGGGAGGAGCAACTTTTCTGATGACTGAATCCATTTCACATGTGACGGATGGATTTGTTTTTTGTTTTTGTACATCAGTTAATCAGGGGCTGTCCGGAAGTACCCCTCCCCAGTGGCAAATATGTGGTCTGGAATATTGATCGATCTAAGTGCATTAGGCCAGTGTTTCTCAAACCAGTCCTCAGGGACCCCCAGAGAGATGCGTTTTTGCTTGCTTTCCAGATCCCAACACATCTCTATCCGGTATTTGGTGTTCCTGCTAGGCCGAGGTTGTTTGTGGACTGGTTTGGGAAACACTGGCTTAAGCTACTCTGAGAGTCAGCTTACTCTGACATAATCCCCTACCTTTCCGAGGATGTGCTCCAGGATCAGCCCACTCCTGTACCAGATAAACGTTAAGGATGGATTTTTTTTTCTACTACGCCCTAAGTACTACATAAACTGATACTGTCACCTTAGGTGTGCAGAAGCGCTCTCCTACTGCATCCACCGGTTCTACTCACTGTGAAGTTTCTGCTTTGCCCCTTTTCCCTGGTGATCTGTTCAATGATGGTCACCCACAGACAGCCTCAAGGTGCCTCAGCACTTACCATGGTCAAAATGTTGCTTTGCTGTTGCATTTTTCACCACGTCACCTTTCATCAGTTATCCAATGTATTTACAAAAAGACAGTCCATAGATTACATGTGAGCAGCAACTGAATTTTGAAATCTGGGAATTCCCTTCCTCCAGGGCTGAGAAATATCTCGAGTTGTGGCCTCAATCTTTCTAAGATGCGAACTGTGTCTTTTTAGCTGAAGGTCTGATATCAGATTGATCATTGAGCTGTGTCTGACTTTTATATGGGAGATTTTTTT
Organism: Pollimyrus isidori; assembly: GCA_019775955.2. Classification (NCBI taxonomy): domain Eukaryota; kingdom Metazoa; phylum Chordata; class Actinopteri; order Osteoglossiformes; family Mormyridae; genus Pollimyrus; species Pollimyrus isidori. The sequence continues at coordinate 10,939,528 of JABFDZ020000050.1, read as the reverse complement.
AAAGAGTTTTATTTCAGTAAATCTGCCCCGAACTTGCTCCCGCGATTTCGGCTGGGTACTCCAGTCTCGATGCTGCGTGAGTACACTGTGATGGATTGGTGATCTCATCCTGCATCTGGAATTGACACTGACTGTGCAGTTACAGTGCGTCAATAAAACTGCATGTCTGCCTGATCGCTCCAGGTTTGAGATTTGTCCTAAATGAGATCTGGGGGGTATTCCAGAAAGCTTGGTTAACTTACCGTTTGGTAAAACACTGGGTTGATTTACCCACAAACCCGCATACCATGAGTGTCAGTTCCAAAACACCTGAGAAGAGTAAGTTCCTATTGGTTACTCAGTTAATGCGCCTGCACGGTGCATACATAAAGACGGTTTCAATGGATCACCGATTTCACGAGTCAAAATGGAAGATCAAAGAGAAAAAAAGCGAGCAGCATATTTCACAGAAGTGGGGTTGGAGGTGTTAATGCTGGCGTATGGAGAATTCAAGACTATAATAATGAAAAAAGTAATACGGCTGCATCGGCTAAAGAAAGATAGTTGGCTTGGTAAAAAATAACAGACAGAATAAATGCGTGAGCGTATTAAATTGCAAATTTCACATCGCCTCCCATTTATTATACAGTAAAATAATGAAACACCCCTTCCGCATCCTTTTCACTGTTAAATCACTTTGAATACATTCACTTTTCCTGCCATTCATTTCTTTAGGTTAAAATAACAATGTGTATTGACTATGAATATATAGTTTGCAGGAAAAATGCTTTTGAAAACCGATAACGCTCTTTCAAATAATCATTTGGAAATGAAGAGACATCAATACGTGGTCTTCTAACTCTCTCCCGGCGGAAAAAACCTTGTATAATTTGTGCCTCCACGTCCACAGGATCGTCATTAAAAGGGCACGCCATGCTCAGTAACCTTCTGAAACAAACTGACCCTGGAACATAACCTGCTCGGTTATCTTCCGCACTTTGGTGAGTCATCAGAATAGCTCAATATTCCTATGAATTTAGAAGTTCCACTATCTGTTGTCCTCTGCTTATGTGGGGTTAGGGTGCTTGGGCAGCAGTCTAAACAGGGATGCCCACACCTCCCTCCCCAACCACCACCTCTAGCTCATTTAGGATGACATCCAAGAATCCCCAAATCAGCTGAGATACCGGTCCAGCATGTCCTGGGTCTGCCCTAGGGTTTCCTCCTGGAAGGACATCTAAAATACTTCTCTGGGGAGGCATCCTAGCCAGATATCCAGAACACCTCATCTTTCTTTTGATTTGGAGGAGCAGTGGTTCTACTCCAAGCCCCTTCCATCTGTCTCAGCTCCCCACCCTGTGCTTAAGGCTGTGCCCAGACACCCTATGAAGAAACCTCATTACCCACATATCCTTTCAGTCACTACCCAGAACTTGTGACCATAGATGAGAGTAGGAACATGGATCAACAGGTAAATCAATAGCCTCACTTTTCAGCATAGCCTCTCTTACAGTATCAGAATGGTACAACATCCGCATAACTGCCGACACTGCTTTGATCCACCCATCTACCTCCTGCTTATTTCTTCTCACTCGTAAGACCTCAAGATATGAACTTCTGCACTTGAGGCAGTAACTAATCCCCCAATCTGGAGGGAGCAATTCTCCCCTTTGGTTTCAAACCATAGCAAACTGCTACACTGCATGTTGGAGATTATAGCTCAATAACTGACATAACTAGCGCAGTGGGCTGGTGGAATTATCTTCTAACTGCAGTAATTGGCTAGCAACCAACTGATTAATTTGTGAAGACTACTAAATAGAGATTATTTTAAACATAGCACGATCTCCATTATATAAAACATTTGCCATTTGACAAGATCGGAGATCCGGCTAAAAGTTTGTTGTGTAGAGCGCAGTTTGAAAAAAAAAACCTACATTGATCATTCTAGACCAGGAACATTAAGTTCTACCATGTACCCAGTTCAAGAAGATAGAATAAACTTTTACCAATAATCACAGTAATAATGGTGTTGGTTCTTAAAATACTACATGTACTGGTCTAAATCACTTAAGGTCAGAAAACCAAGCAGATCATAAATCCCAATGGTTCAACCACACAAAAATTGCCAATATCAGAAATGTAAGTTAACTACAACTGATACCCAAGTGCCCAACACAGGGACAGGCAACAAAGACTCTAGACAAGACGACAGTGAACTGTGTTTATTGACAAAGACAATGTGTTTACTTCTTCTTGGACACACCAACGGTGCGACCGCGGCGGCCGGTGGTCTTCGTGTGCTGGCCACGCACACGCAGACTGTGAAGAGAAAGACAGCCTGTGAATTCCACTCATTTCCGCAAATACACCCCCAGCCAAGGCACACTGCTAATAGAGTACACGGCCTGGAAGAGGACACACTAGGATATGGCTTGATGGAAAACTAGCATCTTCTAGGAGTTCAGTATTATTCAAAGAATTTAAGGACTGAATTCTCCTGCAAACAATCTGAAGCAGGAGTTAACACTACCGGTGCTCTTTTGCGTATTCATTCTGTGTGTCTGATCTAATTACATTAGTGATTCTTTTTTTAAACACAGTGTAAATAGATGTTAATCGCACCAGCGATCTTACCTGACCGACATGTTTCGGCGGTAGCTTCCGCCTTCATCAGAGTCATGTAACTACCGGTGCTGCTAAATCTATTATAACTTTATTATAACTATTACAACTCCGATCACCCAGTTCCACATCTGCTCTTTCCAAATCTCAACCTGCTTTAAACAATCTTGATGCACTATTTTGATTCAGAGCCAAGGTTAGAGCTACACATCACTCCAGTTACACAGATGAGGGCACAGTGTAAAAAGCACAAATCCAGCAAATGACTCGTACCCCCAGAAGTGTCTGAGACCACGATGAGCCCTGATCTTCTTCAGCCTCTCCAGATCTTCTCTCAGTTTGTTGTCCAAACCGTTGGCAAGAATCTGTCAAAGCATTTATATACTTTAAGCAATGTAAGGCTCCCAAATATTCTTTATAATACAAATCAATAAGTATGTGGCAATCCCCATAGATAGATAGTCGACGCTATGTTCGTCCGTTGTTAGCTGTGCAGCTCGTTCCGAATACGTTCGGGGCCATCCCTGAATTGCACGCTATTCATTGGTTGTTGTGGTGTATTTTCCCTGGATTTTCTGATATAATGTAAAGGAAATCTGTCTGCAATCTTGTTTTTGAATTTTTCGATTGTCAGACATTGCTTGTACACGCTCAATTTAAGTTTTGTTCGATTCCATTGCATCTATAAACCCTGATCAGATTCTCAGGATTAAAAAAGAAAAGTAGGTAGGACGTTAATACATAATTTCAACTCAAACTGACAAGAGTTTCATTGCAGTCTGATGTCCCGAAGTGGTATTTTTTTATTGCCGGAATGAGTCGGGGTCGTGCATGGTGAGGTGTCACAGTGGAGCAAATAGATGAAAACACTGCCTCATTTCAGCTCAGACTACACCATCCTCTCCTTGCTATAATGAATACCTGGCTTCAAGCTTTTCAAGCGGGTTTAAAAGACTGTGGAGTGAAGCTTACAGAGCTGTCATTGAGTACTGGGATTTGACAGACAGCCATGAATTCATCACAGGCACCAGCCTTCCAGTCTTTGCCTTCAAGTAGGTATATGAATGTATAATCAACTTGCTTTCCAGGTTATTTTTTTTTATCATGTTTTACTTCATTTGATGCTTGGTTTAACCATTGTGGGGAAAAATGTGAATTAAGGGTGGACATCTCTTCATTTTCCGACTTTGATAATCAAAGACCTGTGGTCCCTTGGTGTCGCTTCAACTAACACTTCCAAATTCGCTCACCTACGGTTAAAGCAATATTAAATGAAATAATCTGTAATTTAGCTATTCTTCTAGTACTTTTAATAACCTTTCCAATGATACCTTTGATATCGGACTAAGATTAAGAAAGTTATGATGCTTGACAACAGAACATCCTAAAAACGGGTCACAAGTCAATTTGTTGACTTCTATTTCTTTACATTGGTACTGGACTGTAATTAGCCTAAATAGGCAATAGGAAATTCCTTGTAACTTTCCCATTGTGATGACCTTTCGAATGATACCAATCATTTTAATATTGACCCACTGTGATTTTTTCTTGTCACATACCTACAGTAAATTCTAGGTAGCTCCACTTAGTATACAATCAAGCATTCAGAGAGAACACGAGTGATGAGGGCAGAGCTTATAGATAAACTAATTGTTCATGAAGGGGTATTTTCTCCAATTACACCAACATACCTGGCTGTACTTGCCATCCTTGACATCTTTCTGCCTGTTGAGGAACCAGTCAGGGATTTTGTACTGGCGTGGGTTCTGCATAATGGTCACGACCCTTTCAACCTACCAGAAAAAGTCAGGGTATTGTCTTAACAGAATTTCGCTATAAAGCTGCAAGTCTCCACCAGACTAAAATGTCCCAAATCGTACCTCATCCTCAGTTAATTCGCCAGCCCTCTTGTTAAGGTCAATATCGGCCTTCCTGAGAACGACATGGGCATATCGCCTACCGACGCCCTGCAAGGGATCCGAAACGTGAGATATCTCCCTCGGTTTGTTACAAAATCCTTCACATTTCCACATCGTCCCGTTTGCAGTGCGCAGTCATTCGGCAACACGAACCTTGATGGCGGTGATGGCGAAGGCGATCTTCCTCCTTCCGTCGATGTTCGTGTTAAGAACACGAAGGATGTGTTGAAATTTTTCAGGAATCACCAGAGACTAAAAAGGAAAACAAAGCAAACACCATAACACATACACACAGCGAAACAGACAAGATAAATCAATGACTAGGTAAACCTGTGTATGACACGTGAATATTTTACCATGTTCAATTCCAGTTGGAAGCAGGGGTAATAAAATGCGTTTTAATTTGCAATTATCTGTAGGGGTTACTTATGCAATGTGCCATAAAGCCAACTAAAGTGAGATCCCGTTTCATTACATTAAATGGAGGCGGCCTGACACTGCACCGAGTTCATAGCCAACTATCTAAAGTGTATTTCTTTGCACCGTAAGATCCTACCCAACTAATAATCAGAAAAAATTGAAAAATACAGTTTTGGGGACATTCTCATACATTTATTCACATCGTAGGATTTCATATAGAATGGATGAAACCAGATGTTTCATATTTCATACTACTGCCTAATTCTCACACTCACCATCTTGGAGGCAGATTCCGTTTCGAAGAGGAAGCGCACGATATCTCGCGAGACAATTATATCATTTCGGAGGACTCACGCAGGAAATGATTCCGTGCCGGGAAATTGTTCGTGTGGAAACACCATTATCTACTTTTTTATAATTCATGTTGCTTTTTTGCAAGCTGCAGCTTGTATTACATATGCGGGCATAATATTTTTATGTGTAAGTTTAGAGCGCCATTAGTTAGACGAAACATTAACTGTGGGCATTTTATTTCGTTTACTCGGACGCTTCGGACAGCGGTCGGTGACAGCAATGGCGGAGGCAGTAGAAACTAATTCTGGCTCGGATGTAAACACAACTGTTAGCTCAACGGCTAATGTTATGGGATATTTACAGGACGAGGTATTTAACATTTGTATTTCTGTTTTCATGTTATGCTAGGAACATTTGCTCCCGTTAAATGAAAATCGCTGTTGTCAAGTATCATGTCAGTTTCATTTTTGTTCATTTGGGTAGTTTGTAAGTATTTACATCTTTTCTGGCTAACAGAAAAACCGGAATGTCATGTCTGTGTAATTTATGCAGTTTGTGGTTGATTTCATTGTTTTTATTTAAGGAATAATTGGCCATTTTAGAACATTTGACTTGTAAAATTTTGTAGCCATATAGTAAGAGCATGCACGCAAGACGTCGCAAATAATTTGTATGAAGTAACTGACAATATATTTCAATTTTTATGTAGATGAAATCTGAATATGAGACGCTCCCAGCTCTCAACCTGGGAGAATTAGATATAACTACAGATGAATTTATCTTGGATGAAGTGGACAGTAAGTGTACCACATATTTCTCTGATAATATGAAGTATGCCTGATCCATGTAAGTGACCGGTTTGAGTTTAGGTACTCAGCGCATTTTTGGCGATGCTGAATTCATGTTTTGTCTGCTTACAGTTCATATTCAAGCCAATCTTGAAGATGATTTGGTGAAAGAAGCACTGAAAACTGTGAGTCAGAACCTGTTATCTGCTTATATTTCCAAAATATGGCACTAAACTCTCGTGACATAATGCATGACTGTAAAAGGTTTCAATATAGTCATTATGACTTTTGTAGGGTGTAGACCTCAGGCAGTACTCCAAGCAAGTGGAAACAGAACTGCAGCGTATTGAGCAGGCTTCAATCAAGGACTGTATCCTTAAAGTTTTTCCCACTAAAGGAAAGAGGATTGAGGGAATTTCACAGTTTTTGTTATGTGATTGAGTGATTGAAATAATATGCCATGTAAGAAGTACAATCTGTAACTTATCCTGTGCCAGATATTAAGGAAAGCCAGAATATTGCCTCTCTCCACAACCAGATCACAGCCTGTGATTCTATACTAGAGGTAGGGGAGTATCTGAGATTTTCATCTTATTCAGACATGGTGTGTGGTTCAGGTATACATTGCATGGTTGGGACCGAATGTCTCCACAATGTGATAAAACCCCGTTACTTTGACTTTGTGGGGACCATTGTTTTGGTCGCCACAATGGGAAATTTAATTATATTAAAATTTGTGAGTACAATAATAAACCAAAAAAAATCCAAAATACTTTTATTTTGTTTGGTTACTTATGGTTAAGATTAGGGCTGGGTAGGGGATAAGGTTGTCATTGTTGGGATTAGTGTTTTGCCAGTAGAAATGAATGGACGGTCCCCAGAAAGATATAAATACAGGTGTGTGTGTGTGTGATTGTATGATAAAGGGTGTTTTTTGTGAAGGGGAAGTGAATGGTGGCTATTGTTTAAGGGTTACACTGGCAATTAAGAAAACACTGTTTGTGTAATGGCATCATGTTGATTACCATGTTTTCAGAATCGTTTTCTCTCTCCTCTTCTGGCCAGCGCATGGAAGAAATGCTCAGCGGGTTCCAGAGCGACCTTTCCTCCATCAGCAGCGAGATCCAGACGCTGCAGCAACAGTCAGTCAGCATGAACGTGCGGCTGAAGAACCGGCAGGCTGTGCGGAGCCACCTCAGCCAGCTAGTGGACGAGCTGGTGGTGCCCAGCACCATGATCTCGTAAGGAAGACATTCTGTTTGTATGCAAGAAGTAACCATAGGACCAAGTGAGGTGGACATCTGTGTGTCTGTATGTACTACACAATTATTGCTAGGTTTATATATAATATTACTTGCATAATAAATGTGTAGGCTTGTATTTTTTTAAGTTGGTTTGTGACATATATACATACATACACACACACATACAGTGGTATGATTAACCAAATAAAGCAGCGCAACATTACAGTAACTAATATTAAGTAAACCACTAACTCACATGTAATATTACAGCATTTACGTCATTTTGCCATTAAGAAAAAATCCTCTTGTTTTATCTGGCTCATTTTGTGTTTAAATGCAAAAAAAAAAACATATTTAGGTGTAATTTTTTGGGGCCGCTAACTAATGAATTAGTTTTCTATTATTTCTCATTGGGAAAATTCGATCAGAAGTCTAACTTTTTAGGATTCGATCTGGAGTTCTGAACGGAGTAAGTTTGAGTTTCGAGGTACCACTGTGTATGCTGTATGTACATTGATTCATTTTGGTCTTTTAGTCCTAACTGCAACTCAGCCCTCCTTGTCCTTTTGGTTTGGTTCCTGTTTAACTGCAGATTTTGCAGTGCAGAAATAGCCAACATTGCTCATCGTACATTTGTACACCGTCCACTGTCATGGTTCCCAGGGTCATCCTGGACAGCCCTGTAACGGAACAGGAGTTTCTGGAACAGCTCCACGAGCTCAACAACAAGATCAACTTTGCCAAGGAGCTCAGCTTCCGTGAGACGCTGGCCTGTTCTGACATCCAGGACATTGTGGATCGCCTCAAGATCAAGGTGCTGATCAGGGAGAGATAATGGAATGGGAAGTAGAGACTCCAGTTAGCACAGCTGTACATTTCAGTTCCAGAAAGTAATACTCCAAACCAACATTTTGCTTTAACTAAACAGTTGAATATTCTGTGACTGTAACACTTTATGTTTAATTGGATGGTTGAAACAAAACTGTGGCCTGGATTTTTACTTTCTGGACCTGAAATGTTCACCTCTCCTAGTTAGAAGGTTGAACTGTGATCAACTGGACTTGGGGAGGGAGGAATGTAGTCTATGGATGTTATGGAACAGATATGGAGAATTAATTGTTCAATAATTTTTTTTGTATATCAGGCTGTCACAAAAATCCGGGAATTCATCCTGCAAAAGATTTACTCCTTTAGAAAACCTATGACCAACTACCAGATTCCACAGAATACTCTCTTGAAGTACAGGTAACGGCCACCAGCAAGCATCTGTCTCTGCCTGGGTCACAATATACCCTAAAGCTTAACTGTAAGTCTTATCCATTTTAAATTAAACTCGCCCTCTGAACACCCTGTGCATATCCCACTAGCTCAGGGGTGGCTAACCAGTCAGAGACCAAGAGCCAAATTTTACTGTGTTACCGCAAAGAGCCACATCATACATGGGCACGCATGAACATCACCCATTCCCTCCCCCCTCTCAGTAATGTCAATGATTAAATTATCTTGCCTCCTACTGGAAAACTTGCCTGTATTTTCATCTCGCACACGCGCGCATTAGTGAGACGAACACACACTCAAACAAAAACTTCGATATGAACACAAGAGCCGCGTGAAACCAAGCAAAGACGCGCAGCTCAGTAGCCGCGGGTTGGCCACCCCTGCACTAGCTTCTCAAAAAACTTGTGCGTCTCTTCCATGCAGGTTCTTCTACCAGTTTTTGCTGGCGAACGAGAGGCAGGTAGCTAAAGAAATCCGAGATGAATACGTGGGCACCATGAGCAGGATCTACTACAGTTATTTCAAGTCCTACAGTGGAAGGCTGATGAAAGTGCAGGTGAGGGGGGACCAGGACGAGGGGTGAATAGCTAGGGCTGCACAGCACTGAAAATAAATCCTGTCAATTATATAACATTTTTGTGATTAATATTGCAACAATAATAATAATCATTTTGGCGGTATTTGGTGCAAGTTCTGCCAGTACCAGCAAATCACCTGCTTTGGTTCAATGTCGTCTCTATGGAATTCAAAATATTTCTATACAGGGAAGATGAATGTCTTTTCGTGACCGGTTCTTGTTCACTTTTGATGATCAGCCATTTGGTTAAATTTCTCACAAATGCACCACTCTGTCTGAATGAGTCTGACAACAAGGATGAAAATGATTTTGATTGGCTCTGAAGAGCGTACACAAAGTGTGTGCAAAAACAGCAGCCCTAAACTGGTATTGTGCTATATACTAGATAAGCATCAAAAAAAGTTTGCCGTTCTTGTCTTTGACAAAGGTATTAACATAATTTATCAATGGTTTCAGCTCAGCTGACTACTGCAGTCCCTGTGATGTGTATAACATACAATGTTGATATTAACGTCACACAACATGTAGGTCTAGTGAGAAAGAACAAAAAGAAACTGGAAGATTGAAGGGAAAAAAAGGGCAGAGGGGGAACTTGTAGATGTTTGGGGGACACAATTTGGAGAGGCATGCGGGGAGCGGATGGTGATACAGGTGTGTAACAACGCGTCATATAATAAGTAAGGGATAATGTACAGGCAGCCGGTAGTTATCGCGAAATAAGCCCCGACAGTGTGATCAGGACCCGACGCAAAGGGGAGGGTCTTGTATCACACTGAAGGGGCTTATTTCGCGATAACTACCAGCTGCCTGTACATTATCCTGCTTATTACACGGCTACTTGCCACATAAGGAAAAAAACTGGACATGAATATGATTTGGAAACATTTTGTTTTAAAATATTGGCATATTTTATCCTTCTGCAAAACGATATAGTACTACTTTGTTAACATTCAAACGTAACACAATTCATAACATTTACATATGAATGTATAATAACGCATGTATTTTATTTATTTATAAGTATTAAATTGCACATTTCCATTTATTGTGAACTGGGACATTGTGAATGTGGTCCCAGCGGGGATGTTGAAGTTGGTGTTTTTGGTGGAGTCGGCGAAAGTTTTCTCTATGGTCTTTTTGTTGACTGCACCTAAAATTACACTTATCATTAAACTATGTTGGTGATTAAATTTTATGATAAATATATTTAATACGAACACTTACCGCTTGCCTAGCTGTTGTCAGGATTTGATGAGAGTATACTGCCCCATTTCTGTCTGTCAGCGGTGGTCGGAGGGATTTTAAACATACAAGTAGTACCGGCTATGCGTTATTACTTTGGAGCGGTCATTATCTGAAAATAACCGACCTGCAAATGTCTCAACTGACCAATCAGAATCGAGCATTCCAGAGAGCTGTATAATAATGAAATGTAACAAATTTTCATCACAGAACGGTATTACACAATGTGTTGTAACACCATGTTAGAACACATTATTTAATAACATTGCATTACATAATCAAAAAATGTAAAAAAAATAAATAATTCTATAGCCTACATTATAAATAAGTATCACAGCATTATCCTATTAGTAGTAGTAATGAGCATCACTGTATTTTTGTGATCCATTTCGGGTGACTTTTGTGTCTCTGTGGCAGAATAGGAGACAAAAGTTCAAATGAAGACCAATGCAGAAAATCACGAGTGGGTTGGTTTACTTGTAAATTTATGAATGAGGTTACAAACTACTTGAGAAACACTCATTAATCAACAAATGATCTGAAGTACTAGATAATAAACTCCTTGGCATCTCAAAACTTTCAGGAAACCCACCCCTGAAAATTTACCTAAATATACGTAAATTTATATGGTGAAAGTTTGTTGCATTTTGTTGTATTATTACATAATGCATTGTCACAAGGTGCATAAAATTTATGCTTAATTCCAGAAGTATCATTTGTTGGTTTTTAAATGTTGTTTTCAGGGAGTTTGAGTTAGGATGAGCTTCATCTGGCTCTTTTTCGTTCTTCTGTGTCTTTACAGTATGAGGAAGTGGCAGATAAAGACGACCTGATGGGTGTGGAGGACACGGCTAAGAAGGATATCCTTAACCCTGAGAGACCGCAGGAGACATGCACTCTGTTTCAATGCTGGGCTCCCACTTGTCTTTCGTGTACATGTGGTCTATAACCAAGTCATAGACCTTGACCTTGCTGCACGCTTCTTTTCCAAACCTTCCCTGAAGAGCAGGAACACCATTTTCACTTTGGGCCAGCGGGGGGCGATACTGAGTCCCACAGAGCTGGAGGGGCCTATCCTCATCCCCCACACAGCCCAGAGAGGAGACTGCAGGGTAAAAATACAGATCATCTCTCTTACCCTCAGCAATTTGCAAGAGATGGTCGTCATTCACAGGCCTGGTGCCAGCATTTTAGGGCAGTTTAACAGCCTTCAGAGATTCTTCCACCACAGTGTTTCAGAATGCTGTGCACAAAGCTGTCAGTCAGCATTTCCTAATGATATTTCTTTAGGAACCTTTAGGAATAGGTATGACGCAAACACGTGACATGAAGTCAAAACAGTAGCAAAAGATTTTGGTCATTTTTGTCATTCGTCTTGCACATCACTCGTTTAAGGTCCCCATATTTAACCCTCCCTGTGCTTCCAGTACCCCTACGAGACGCTGTTCCGCAGCCAGCACTACGCGCTGCTGGACAACGGCTGCCGGGAGTTCCTCTTCCTGTCCGACTTCTTCATGGTGGCAGGCAACTCCGCACTGGACCTCTTCAACTGCATCATGGGAAAGACTCTCAGCATGTTCCTGGTAAGAGGATCCTATTCTTTGTGGTGCTGAATTAATCCTTGATAAATATGACATATGACAAAGAGCAAAAGCTAGGAACATGTCTGTCTCTAAAAGCATGATCGTTGTGATGATGATGATGAGGTGGACAGCGATGGTGAACGCTAAAAGCTGTCAGTGGCGGTTGGCATATTTTTTGTACCTTCCTCTCTCTCGGACCCCCCTCCACCCAGAAAAGCATGTCCACTTACGTGTCGGATTGCTACGACAGCATCGCTATATTCCTGTGCATCCACATCATCCTTCGCTTCAAGGCCATCACAGCCAAGAGGAACATCCCTGCTATGGACAAGTCAGTGCCTGAACACCATGTGTCTGTGCATGCGGCTGCTTCCTAGTGCAGCGATCCCTTATGTCTCTCTCCCGGAGCAGGTACTGGGAGGCCGTGCTGGAGCTTCTGTGGCCGAGGTTTGAGATGATCCTGGAGATGAATATCCAGAGCATCCGTGACACCGACCCACAGAAGCTGGGCGTTCTTGACACCAGGCCTCACTATGTCAGTATCAATATTCGCTACATTTATTCATTCTGTATTTGTATATTCCTCAAGACATATCGACTACATGAGTTCCTTTCCTAGCCTGATGCCTCACTATGTGCCCTGAGTACTATATTACACTTTTGGTCCTTGAATAGTCTTACTAGGTTCTTGCTCTGTTAGAAGTTGTTGTGTAGCTCCTGCTGTAATACTGTGTACGCTCATACCTGAGCATTCATTGGAAAGTCAGCCCTGCTCCATTTATGTCTAGTTGACTCTCTTGACGATATGCATATTTGCAGTGTGTTATTTGCCTCGTTTTTTAATGTCGCTTTAGACAAAAGTTGCTGAATATGTAACTGTAAATGTATACAGCTCACTATGTACTTATATTCACAATCCAAATTTGATACTTTTCCCTGTCCTCCATAAATATAATACAGTGGTACCTTGGTTCTCGAACTTAATCCGTTCCAGACTCCTGATCGAATCCTAAAAAGTTCAAATTCTGATTGAAGTTCTCCTATAAGAAATAATAGAAAACTAATTAATTTTTTCCCGGTCCTCCAAAATTACACCTAAATATGTTTTTTAAGCATTTAAACACAAAATGATCAAGGTAAAACAAGAAGAGCATTTTTTCTTAATGGCTTCCAAAACGATAAAGATCTTACCCCAACATTACCCTTGACCTGCCCCAATCGTCTACTTCTTCTGGGTGCCACGCCCCCTTATTAACCTCGTGTGGGATCCCCATGTAATCAGCTGTTTCTGGTTGTTGTCATTAGTCCTCTGTATTAAGTCTGCATTTCAGTTTGTTTCCCCAATCTGGTCATTGGGTGTGTTCAACTTGCTTACAGCGCTGGCTTAAAGCAACACATTCTGATCTTGACGCAATGCATTATGGTTAGATGCAATGCGATCTCTCACCCGGCTGCACAAACTGGAACCGCCTCTGTGATGACACACCGTTGCCCTTATTTGCTGAAGAGTTTAGTTAAACGCATGTTGTTTTTATCCCAGGCAGTTTCGATGCATAATCTGCTATTTCTCCCAAATAGTATGCAAAGCAGTGAACTGGTTTTCAGTTAATTTACCTGGTAAAATAAAGTTTAAATAAATTACATAAATTCTGTAGTAGTACACGTAAGTTAGTGGTTTTTTTATTGTTAGTTACTGTAATGTTGCATTGCTTTATTTGGTTAATCGTCCAGTCTGTGAAGAAGGTATTCAAGTAAGAATTGCATTGTAGCATGACTCATTTCCTGGTGCATGCAATTTATAGTAGGTCAGAGTTTACTGTTTGACTTTGATGATATTCTGATGATATTCAGATCGAGCTCTAGGTCAAACTGGTTTGTTCGACTTTGAAGAAATTCGAGTTCTAGTGAGTTTGAGAACCGAGGTACCACTTTACTTGAAATCAAGCCTCAGACGTCAGTATATATACTGCACACACACTGCAATCTGCTTTTGTATTTGCTATGTCAGTATGTACTATAGTATGTATTACGCTCAGCATACTACACTCCATCCCTTGACACATCTTTACACACTGCTACAGCTTTCGGCTAACACGCCGATCCACACTCTTTTCCAGATCACGCGCCGCTACGCTGAGTTCTCATCTGCTATCGTCAGCATCAACCAGACGTTTCCCAACGAGAGGACCAATGCCCTGCTTGGTCAGCTGCAGGTACGTCACTGTTCAACTGGGGTGAAACCCAACTCCCTAGACCTTTGTACAGCAGTGTGGTGTTACCGCTCTGACCTACACAGCCTTCTTTTTAGTGAAACCCAAACCTCTGCCAGGCTGGTTGTAGCTACAGCCTCACAACCTCACCTAGCCATGCAAATTCATAGCCAAATTGTTCAGAATAAAACACTGTGAAAGTTTCATTCATGAAATTCAAACAAGGGATTTAATTAGTGTACAGTAGGGCTGGGCGATACTCCAAAATTTGGTATCGATCTGATACCAAGTAAATACAGGGCCAGTATCGCCAATATTGATACCGATACTGATACTTTACTTTAAAAAGCATTCACTTGAACCTAAATGTACTTTTCTGTAGAGGAGTGTGTCATGATTTATGAGTTGAACACTCTCAAAGCAGCTATAATTAAATGTATATGTTAAAACCCAGGACAAATTCTAAACACTTTTAAGCCAAATAAAGACATTTTTATTATTGTAATGATCTGGATTTGCAAACAAAAATTTATTTAGGGTGACCAGATAATCCATGTCAGGAAGGACACTTTGAGCTACTTCGGGTTTTACAAATTACTTTCAAATTGAAAGGCTCCTGTGCTCAGCTAAATAGTTCAGCTCTTCCTGTGCTATGACTGGTTTGTATCCTTCATTGAAAGACTCATCCAGCTGGTTTACATTAGCATTAGTGACACATGCATGATTATAGAAGACTGACCAATCAGCACGCAGCAATAAGTTCAAGTTCAAGTTTATTTATATAGCACATTATCATACAGAAGGTCATTCAATGTGCTTTACAGAAATGGAAAATAAAATAAGAATGAATAAAAAATAGGATAGAATAAAATAAAGCAAGATAATGAGAGGATAAAAAAAATAAAAATACATAAAAGTGCATTAAAAGTGCAAATATTTAAAAGAAAGCTGAGGAGAATAGTGCTGTTTTTAGCAGCTTTTTAAAGCTGGCTACAGTTGGTGCAGTCCTGATAGTAATGGGCAGTTTGTTCCAGCAGGGAGCTGCATAATGACTAAATGCCATTTCACCATGTGTAGTTTCAACTCTTTTTACCACTAACTGGCCAGCTCCTGCAGATCT
>JABFDZ020000050.1:10831201-10847822 GCA_019775955.2 Pollimyrus isidori | reverse complement strand
GGAGGTTTCAGCCTTAAGTTTCACTACCGACATTTGGACAAGCAGTGTGTCCCCGATGTCGCTCCTCATTTTAACGGCGCAGTGGATTGTTGACGGTGGAGTGGATTTTTATTGACAGAGAATTAAAAAAAAAACTGTCTTCCAATTCATTGCATTTTTCTGTGGGTGGTAGACGTATCGGTTTTTGTACTCGTTATCGGCAAGTACTCAGATCCAAGGATCGGTAATCGCATCGGTTTAAAAAAATTGGTATCGTTGCATCCCTACTATTTTTCACAGACCGTAAATGAGCGAGCCACATTACCTTGAACGCGTAACCTGAAGTGCAAAGAGCCCACTGACACGAGAGTTCACGCCTCTTTACTAGTGGTGTCGTTCGTGAACAAGACGGCTCTGAGTCGACTCTTTTTAGAGAACGATGGGAGCTGGCTCCTGTTCAAGAGCCGTTTTATTAATGTTTATAGAATTGTCTGGGTTTTTGAGCTGCCTAAACATTAAAGACTACGTTGTCTTACAAAAAACCCTGCCTACAAGACAGTGGATGTGTCCGAAATCGCGCACTTGCATCAGTGCACTGAGATGTAGTGCGTAGTGTGCAGTTCCTTCTGTAGTGCACACTACCATGGGTAAGTTCTGTCCTAATTGGAATGTTTTGCACTTACTGGAAGTGACGGACTAGCATTTGTGCGCGATTCTGGAGGTTCAATAACAAGGAGTAACTAACATTTACAAACTTAAACAAAGAACATTTATAACATGTATAACCTATGTACAAACTCCTAACCAGCTAAAAAAAACTGCTAACATTTACGCGTGCAAACAAGTCGATATAATCGCAAACTCAAATTATAACTGTCATCAGAGAGTGACAGGCTACACACCGCAGTATACATCAGTAAAATAAACGTATTAATGTTACTTACATGTATCAGAATCAGAAACACTTTATTGATCAACTCTGAATAAGTTGAATAAGTCCCACCCCTTCCGCTACGTAGTCAAAATAGCATCTGTGTAATGCGAGTAGTGTCCATCGTTCTGCACTGCAGAGCACCATCCGGATACTTTCAATGCACTAAATTTTAGCTTAGTTGTCAGTGTGAACGCACTGCGCACTAAAAGTGCACAAGTGCGCGATTTTGGACACACCCACTGTCTTATTTTTAACAAGCTCAAATCAGGTCACGCCAATCAGCATCAGGTTAAAGGAAGAGAGGGGTGGGGTGTTTTTTAAAAAATAGCCGGTTCTTCTTGGTGAGCAGAGACAAATGAGCTGGTTTGCTAAAAAGAGCCGATATTCACATTTGGTAGAGAGAGACACAAGGAAAACAAACAAGCATGCAAATAAAAATTATCGCAGCCAGGAAAAATATCGTCCTCATTTTAATTATCGTGCAATTAATTGATTTATCGTTTATCACAACAGGCCTAGAAAGAACTAAACTACACAGCGCTCCAGCCCTCCAGAGCTGGATTTTGACACCCTTTACCTAATGACATGGTCTTACCCATCTATCAATAAGACCTCCATACATATCCAGATTGAGAACAATATCATATTCAATTTCATTTCCATTTATTCATCTGGCAAACACCTTCGTCCAAAATAGTGCTGGCCGATATCATATCGATATTGCATCGCGCATGTGCAATAATCACCAGGGCTAGAGATGACAGGCGCAATATTTATCATGCGCCAGTTTTCGGTGCTATACGGATATTTAATTACGGCCACAATTTAAGCAGTTTAGTAGTATGGCTAAAATATTAATCATTAATGAGGCTTTGTATGACGTCCAAAAGTTATTAGTAGTATAAGTATGGCATATCCTTATGTTTAATAAATGTGTCAGTACCACCACACTGGCGATGTCTTTTTATGTTGTTTATCCACAAGATCTCTTCTTTTAAAAGATGTTGTGGCTGCTCTTCTTCACCTTTACTTCAGGTATACCAAACCGTAGTATACCAAAACAGTACTTTGTGGTGTTTTCCAATAATTGAATTTAAGAAACAAAGTTATATATAATATTGACATGATATGGCCCAGCCCTAAGTCCAAGGTAACATATAAGTGACGATCGGAGAGCAGTGTCAGACAGCATCCCTAGATAAACTGAAGTTAAATGCCTTGTTCATTGAAGGCCCAATGGCGACATTACTCTACCAACCACAGGATTTGAACCAGCAACCTTCTATCACAGGCACAAAATGAATAACCACATACTGCCCAGTTTCTTATTCTGAGCAACTTACATCAATATTTTCAGCAATAAACTGGCATGTCTTTAATAACAAAACACCTGACAAACCGATAATCATATATAAGCTCAACTACAGCACTGCGGATAGATCTTGAGGACTACAGAGGAAGCAACCCAATTCTAAAAGGTCTTTCAAACTGAACTGGCTTGTGGCTGACCCTAAATAACCCACAGTCACGTGAGTCTATCTGGAGGCTTCTGGAGGCGTGGCTGAATTGACTGCCCATCACCATCTAACGAAAGACTCAACAATAATATACTCAAAATCGATCATATTATTTCTCCACACTTAATGTTTAGTGATCCACAAAACGAGGTATCATTCGTACTGTGGTATTTCGCAATTCACTATCAGAGGCATACAAGTTCTTCTGTCATGACGATGCAAAGCCACAAGCAATCCAACCAGGAGCTCGTATTATTATCAAGAATACACACCACGAAACATTACAGCTGCAGTTCCCCAGAGACGAATCACGAAGTCAAGGGGTTCAGGTTTATATAATCTTCATTCAGTTTGGCGAATGAAGCTGGTTAATGAATATGTCGCTAATGCATTAAAGGGGACCTGGTGGGGCCAAGCGGAGGAGTGCTTGATTAAGGCACGAAAGAGTCGTAAAGAGAACGTCATAACACCGAGGACGCGGAACTACAGCATTAGCCTCAACCTGCCGGTTGCAGTCGAAACTCACCTCACGGAGTGTACGTGCAGGTCGAGCTGTTGCACTGCAGGTTTCAAAAGCTCGAACAGTCCCTCGCCAATAGCATCCTTCTCCGACGGTGTCTCCACTACCGATACGGCCAGGGCCGCCATGCTGCTCGCGAGTCGTCCTCCCGAGATGCTAGACACGTGGTACGTGACGTCACCCACAGCCCTGGGTGGCTCCATTTTCCTTCTTTTCTTACCTCCGCCATTTCAATTCGGCACTCGAAGATTACATAGGCTAGGCGAAAGTTATTTAACGAAACAACGGGCCACAACCACCCAATTTAAAAAAATCTGCATTTTTAAAAAAGCTTGAAGAACGAAAAAGAGGGGAAGCGGTCTTGCTAGTTGATTTAGGTGAGTAGTCTGGACGCCGTGCTTCACAGCACAAAGCGACGAGCTGCTAGCTATTATGAGGAAGCCATGTCCATAAAGCTAAATACAGTGCACACAGCGACTTTACCGTTGAGTATCATCAGTATTTAGTTATCTGGGGGACTAGCTACATCCTCAGTGGCTAAATATAAATGCCACATTTTGAATGTAGTGTGCTCATTAAGATGAATGAATTGCACGTTAATTGAAACGGGTGTTTGAGTTCCAGAGTTTAAAGTAATGGCGTATGTACAACTGTTGCACCATTGTTTGTGATTTTTTTGTCACATTAACGTCTTCCCAGTCAGTTACGTTTGTGAGTTTGTTTTATGCGCGAATAATCGTTCCTTTGCTTGTCTTCTGCCCCTGCCCCTCTCCTCTTGGGTCTGTTCGTATCAGGAGTGGCCCGGCACAGCGACGATGAGTAACCCATCCTCTCAAAAAGTCGTGCTGAAAAGCACCACCAAGGTGTCCCTGAACGAGCGGTGAGAGGCGCCCCACACTGACCGAATAGCGAAGGAGGGGACGTACAGTGACGTAGCGCGAGAACCGGAAGCGGAAATGGCGCAAGGGGAGCTGATCACACACCGGGATATTGACTGCCCCACATGTAGAAAGAGGCAGAGGTGCTGGTTCAGAGGAACCAAGAAACAGTGCTCACGCTAGAGTGGGTAAAAGAGGAAGGAAAAATATATTATAATCCCCCTTTGTGAGCCTTTTAACAATTGGGCTTAAGGAGAGTGTTGCTGATATGTGGTATGGTGACAGTTTTTACCTAAGCCTGCCTCTGCTCTGTCCATGTTGTTCAGAGCGCAGAACACACTTGGGGGATTAGGGGGCAAAAATGCTACCCATTTTCCACCTGAGTACATTAAAAAGCTGCCTCTCCAGCCCTCATATTCTCTCTCTCTCTCTAGTCACATAAACAGTGTGAACATGATGTCATTCTCTTTCTCCACACTATCATGTCCTGTTTGTGTTTCTCAACATAAAACCCGGGTGCCCAGTCCAAGCCCAGACGTGAGCCAATCCAGCCCACCGTCTCGCTGCTCAGGCCTCCTTGTTCTGTCACAGTCTCTGCGCGCCCTGTCCTGTTCCTCCAATTTCTGTGCAGCATGTCACGGTCTGGGCTGTAAGAGGCTGGCTGCCCGGGTGTGCCCACTGCCCCTAGCCTCTGATGCCCCCATGTACATTTGGGAAAGGATGCCCAAGCCTGTGGGGAGGCTCGAGGCTTGTAAGAGGCATTTGTTCAGACTCTCTTGTGGAGCATTATATGTTTGCATTTTGCTTGTCTTTCTGGTTTTGTTTCATTTTGTGGTGTACATCTTTGTTCAGTTCTCTTCTCCTCCTGCCCCTCTTCCTAACACCAAACTGTCTTTTTGTCTCTGAAAATGCTGAGCATGGCCACCGAGATCTGGTGGCACTTTGAGAGAGAAAAAACCCATCAAAAAAGTGGGCATTCACATTTTTCTGGGTGGCTGTAGATACGGCCATGGTGTGTTAAATTATTTGCTTTGGAACCTCCTGTCCCCCTTTCCCTCCCTCCCTCCCTCTCTGCACTGCCCCCACCCCATCTTTGTTCCCCAAGCTTCACTAACATGCTGAAGAACAAGCAGCCCACCCCGGTGAGTGTCCGGGCCACCCTGCAGCAGCAGCACATGGCCAGCGCCCGCAATCGCCGTCTGGCTCAACAGATGGAGAATCGGCCTTCTGTGCAGGCGGCACTGCAGCAGAAGCAGGTGAGGAGCCTCCAGAGTTTCGGCAGAACAGGCAAGAAAGTGTTTGTTCCTGTCCTGCCACAATCCTGATGGGTAAGACGCTGCCTCTCATGAACCCAAATATTCTTAGTGGCGTTACAGCAGCTTTGAATGGTAGAAGTGGTATTTATATTACTGTCTGAGGGAGACATTAATCTATAGTTGACCACAAACGTTCAAAGCAGTGCAGTATATTGGGTGATATTCAGGAAAATAAGCAATTTGAAGGTCATCACAACAGTTTGATTATCCAGCAGTTCCTAAGGCCACATTTCTTGTAGACGGACAGTTTTATGTCCCTCTTTCCTCTCAGGGTCTTCAGCACTAGCCTGCTTCCTTTTGGGTGTGATTATTGATGTGAACAAATTTATTGTAATCCCGCTTGATGTTGGGCATCCCTACTGTAGGAGACTCGTGTCCCCAAGGTGCTCCACCGAGAAGCACAGCAGATTCTTGCTCCCTGGGCCCATTAAACTGTATAAGTCCTCCACATCTGCACTGAGGGCACTACTGTCTTTCTGCTTTCTGGGCACTTTTGGATTCTGATTTTACTAATACTTGTTAATGGTTCATTCTTTTACACTTGTTATTCTGCATTGTTGCACATTTGTATGGTACCCTGTCTATACCTTATACACGCACAAACTCACTCTACATACAGTACATCTCATTCAATGTTTTCTTTATTTTCATGACCATTTACATTTGCAGATTCTCACTGAAGACATCAAACCTATGAATGAACACATGTGGAGTTACGTACTCAACAAAAAAAGGTGAAATAACTGAAAACGTTTTATATTCTAGTTTCTTCAAAATAACCACCTTTTGCTCTGATTACACACTCAACAACAACAACAAGTACTAAACACCTCTGGGAACTCCTTCAAGACTGTTGGAAAACCATTTCAGATGACTACCTCTTGAAGCTCATCGAGAGAATGCCAAAGCGGTAATCAGAGCAAAGGGTGGCTATTTTGAAGAAACTACAATATAAAACGTTTTCAGTTATTTCACATTTTTTTGTTAAGCACATAACTCCACATGTGTTCATAGTTTTGATGATTTCAGTGAGAATCTACCGATGGTCATGAAAATAAAGAAAACACATTGAATGAGAAGGTGTGTCCAAACTTTTGGCCTGTACTGTACCTCGGTTTTAATACTTTTTTCCCCACTATACTTGCATCGCATTCCTCATTTTGTATGGTATTGTATTCTTTTCGGCATTTTAAGCTCTTGTTTGGTTTTGTACATTGAGAGCTATGTCTTGGTACAGTCGTTTCCCTCGGGATGAATGAAGTTTTATCTTTTTTTTTTAATGAACCTCTGGCCTACCGGAGCACTGCGCCAGAGCCAGGATCTCATGAATGCACACTTCCACTTCGTCCTGCAGAGCCTGAAACAGCGGCTGGGGAAAAGCAACATCCAGGCCCGGCTGGGAAGGCCCATAGGACCCTTGATGAGGGGTGGACCGGGTGCCAGGGGTTTCTCCATGGGGGGTCTGCGGGGACTACCTCGAGGAGCTCTTAGGGGCCGTGGTGGCCGTGGGGGTGCCATGAGGGGGGCTCTGTCCCTTAGAGGTGAGTTAATCGATATTATACCATTATAGACATAAAATTGGCTATGCCAAAAATGTATTTTACACGGTTAAATACAAAAGCAGACTATTTATAACGTAAGTGTGCAGACATCTCAAATTGAGAATCTCACTCCAGCCAACTGGCCGAAGCTGGCAACCCCGCATGCACCGTTTTTGCCCGAAACAGCTTGTCATTCCGTTTGCATTGTTATTCTGACAAATTTAAAACGAATATGAGAAACACATGTAACATTATCTCTTAAAAATATGACTGCCCATATTCTACTCTAATAGCGATTATAGTTCATATATATTTATATTAAAACGAGACTTTCATTTTATTACTGTGGGATTATGTGGGATTATGGAAACCAATACTTAAATCCATGAACACTAAAATATGACATAAACACCACTGAGTTTTATGTCTTAAGCACTTTATTCAAACTTAAACAGTTTCCACATGTTTATTTTTCCATATTTTGAAATGCCGCCCTACTTTTATTTAGCAAATGCGAATCTACATATTGGCAGTCATACATAAATGTTCAGTTGTATGTTGCGTGACAAATATTGTGCTGAATTAACTTGATTTGACAGTCATGTATTGATTACATTTAATGTTGATACAACTACTATGCTACTTAAATATCACACTAAATAGTAAGTCATTATGATTTTCCAAATTTTTGCTTCAAAAAATTTTCTAGAACTGGACATTCTTTAAATTTTAGTTGAATGCCCCTGCCGTATGCAAACTACATTACTTCTGATTGGATCTCATCTCTGGCAAACATTTTCATCTAATTTTTTTTCATTGACGAAAGTGTCAATAGACTTTGTCTTAGTCTTACAGTAGGTCTCGCAAAATAATTTTTATAGTCTCGTTTTAGTCTAAAAGTAAAGGTCTTTGATAATAGCTATGACAATTTTTTCTTCAACAAAATAAACACTGCTCTTCACACACTCTCCAGTACAGTACTGTATCTAGATACAATATTACAGCTCATAATACAGCAATGATAAAAGTATTTCAGATGTCTTGTGCATGTGAAAGCATTTAAATGTTTTTATGACAAAAATTGTTCTAGATACTTGTAGTATCCTGCGGTTACTGGCAATAACCTGGCCTTATGGTAAACTGAACAAGATTAATCTGTACCTAAGAATTGTCCCCCGCACCCTGCGAGGGACTGAACCAGTGAGTTATCTGGGTCATTGATATAAAATGCAGTGTTAACTGGTTTTTCACAGGAAATGGTGAATTTTGGCACTAGTGAGTGTGTTGCAAGCTGTCATTCACCAGTCCTTCCCCTTCTGCAGGTATGGGCCAACTCCGTGGACGAGGTGGCCCTAATCGCATGGGCCTCCGTCGTGGCATGCGCCAGAGGGGGGGCCTGGGTGTCCGCGGAGGGCCTCTGACTGGGACCGGGCGAGGAGGCCAGGGCTTGAGGGGTAAGTCATGATTCCCCCCTCAGTTTGCTGAGAGCCTCTGAACCAGGCATGTGCCGCCTACTTGTGAGTGACTGCTGTTCTGATTAGCAGTCTCTTCCTCCCCTTAGGCAGAGGAGGACTTGGTCTCCGAGGCCGTGGTGGCTTTGGAGGCAGGGGACGTGGCCGGGGACGCGGCAGAGGAATGGGCAGGCCACCCGTCACTCGAGAGCAGCTTGACAATCAGCTGGATGCTTATATGTCAAAGACCAAAGGTCATCTGGATGCCGAGCTGGATGCCTATATGGCTCAAGCGGATCCTGACAGCATGGAATAGACTGTGCCGTTAGTTTCATATGCAGCTACCCCGCCAGGACACTGGAAGCGATGAGCCCATGGCTGGTATCACTACATACTCTGCTCTACTGACAGACCCATGAGACCGCCCTATTTCTGTATACAAAACTTTGACAGCACAGCACATATTTGCCCTGTGCATATACCAATAACCAGTACGTGTGGCTTCTTGGTATCCACACATCATTGAGTTCCCACATGCACTCGGTAGAGTGAACCCTCAAATCACTGTAGGACAGGCCTGAATGTTACACAGCTATACAATTTGTTGACCTGATATGTATTTTTGCAGAAATCCTACGTTTATGGCCTTCGTTTTGCCTTGTACATGGGGTGCAGAAATTTGATAAGCAACAGCCTTGAAAAAATTAAGGAAGGTTAAATGTTACATGCAGTCATCCAAAGAGAAGGGTTTAACTGAGCTTCTTGGAGCAGGGCTTTTGTCCAGTTTATTTGATGTGCTCAGTTGCACTAAATCTAGTGCTCATTGGCTAACATTTTAAATAATTTAACCATAGTTTTTAGATTTTGACATTTATAACCCAGTACTATACCTTTGGTTTTGCAACCAGTATACAAGTCATCTACCCCTGACTTAACCATCTTTCAGTGACTGGTGATATATACATATAAAAAAGAATTTTGCTGTTACTGTTTTCCTCCAAAAATTGTTTGCTTTGAAGTGTTTGTTTTAACATTGTATGGTTGTTCAAGACAAGTCAGCCCCTGGTATCTGGTGTTTAAAGTGCTTTTTGAGTCTCTCTCCCTCATTTGAGGTTCTTCATTTCAGAGGTACTGGAAGTACTAAATCATTGTGGTGGGGTCTCTTGAGTGCACCAAAGTTGATGCCTTTTGCAGTCTCAACGGTTTGATTGGTATTGTGAAATTTATTTTGGAATGTTACCAATAAGGTTTTTTTTTAAAAAAAAAAACATCACTTTGTACAATCTGGGTGGTGAAAAACTCAATGGATATTTGTGTAAATATGGCTTGATATAAAGTGTTTATTTGAACTGAAACAGGTGTGAAAATCATTGTACAGTAAATACAGAAGAGTTTATCAACCACCTTTAAAATGAGACAATTTGAGCACAGCTTATCCTGGGGCTGCATATTATTAAAAAAAATATCACATTGTGATATTTGAAGTTTTGGTGATAAATATTGATATATTTTTAAAACAAGAATTGAATTTATCCAAAATAAACTATAGCCAAACAGAACCTATCTGCAAACCTATGATACTTTAGTTAGGATTTTCCCATGTTCAAACAGAGCAATATTCCCTTTCCTTGGCATGGGGTTCAGTTACCTTTTAAACATTGAAATCATGGCACTGTCAAGTTGTTCACATAACTTTTTTTTAGAAAAAAAGTGTTAACACTGGCATGAGTGGGTAACAACACAAATTTACATGACAAAGTAATACCACCAACGTAACCCTTACAATTACCACCAGAATGATCATTATTATAAAGGGGACAACAGGGGTTGTCACAGATGTCTCAAGATTTGACCATGCCTCAGTAGTTTCACTTTTTGCTCCCTGTAGTTTTGCACATTATCTATGGGAGTCTTAATTAGATTTAATTATTTGTAACCGACAGAAGACAATCCACAAATACATACCATGATCCACAAATATTTAATTATCCATCATTTTTTTATGTCTAAACATGTATAGAAATGTAACATGTTTTACACATTTGTGGATCGCGTTACATTCGTAACATTATTCGCAGAATTCTGATTCAAGTAAAGGAAAGTCAGGGACCATCAAGCCATTTACAGCATTATCTTACAGGTTTCCTCCCTGGAGTTATGCCAGGCTGCTGGCTTTATTAGGATACTGTCCGGAATGAAGCTTCTCTTCACACAATTTCCAGGCTTGACCAGCAATGAACCTGGTGTGCAGGGAGTGTCTTATGAGCTGCAGGAGATGGATGTGGAGTCACTGTTCAGTGTCTGAAAATCAGAAGTTTTGTCACTGCAGTGGGCAACCAACTGAGATGGGAAAATATGTCATATCATTACTAAAGCAACCATTAATTTATTACAGCTATGATCGTATGTATTTTTCAGGTGATAAAAACACCATAATCATATCTGCTATAATTAGTATTGCGCTTAATTTTTCTATTTTAAATAAAAACCATATGGAAGATGTCAGGTTCATTACTCACTCTGGGCTGCAGTGTATCTTACAGGAGCAGAGGATTGACATGGATCCAGTGGACCTGGAATGTAATTATACCAAGTTTTTGTTATAAAGGACATTTAAAATGGCTTTATCTAGCAACATGTTTAAACACTTCAAACAGTTCCTATTGACTTCACCATAAATAACAGATTTTTGGACTCATTCATGTCCAGAGTTCTGCAGGATTTATACCTTTCCCAATGCCTCATCATCAGGGACAGCAGTCAACCAGCTTACACTTTGCTGCTTTGGAAAGGGTTCAACATGGAGCTACGAGAATGATTCCTGGTCTTGGCGGAATGTCTTATGAGGAGAGGTTATCTGAGCTGAATCTGTTCAGCCTCATGATCCAGGTCTATAAGATTCTATATAAGATTTGCATCTCAATTCCCTGTTTTTAACAAAAATCAGGTGGAGAATTTCTAATCTCAGTGATACAAAATGCATCAGCATGTCAGCCTAAGCGTTCTCATGTCATACCCCTCCACGTCTCCCTGCACTGGCTCACTTTTAGTGCTCATATCAAGATTAAATCCTTCATGTCCATCAGTGGACAGGCACCCATCTCCGCTGAAATGCTCCTCAAGACCTATGTCACATCTTGCCCCTTCAGTCAACAAACCCACGCTGCTTGGAGGTCCCTCCACCACATGAGAAGTGTCACTCATTGAAAGAGCTCATGAACAACATTTGATCATCAGACTCCCTCTCTAGCTTCAAAACCCCTCTGTTGTATAACTAACCTATACTAGCCTGATTGTTCAGTGCTCTTATGTTCCACATACATGAATAGTCTTATTTAGTTCTTACCTATGTGTAATTGTGTAGCTGTTATGTAACTCCTGCTCCAATACAGCTTACACTTACATTCATTCTAAGCTCAGCCGAGCTGCACTTTTGCCCAGCTAATGAATGTTTGCAATGAATGTTTGCAATGTGCTATTTGCCAGCTACCCAGCTCACACCCTCTTCACACTCCTACCCTCATCACCTGCACCCACCACGTTAGATTTTCAGAATTTCTGTGTTCCCCAAATACTCGTTCAAATAAAACTTTAAAAAACCTTTTACAGCTTCTTGAGAAACCAAGGGTACTCTGTCTATGAAAAGTTGGATAGTATCTGTTTATTGCCTTTGAGGATAACTAGTGCCTTTAACCCTGGGAAGAACTTGCGTTAGTGTCTGATCAGAGAAACACTAAGTGAGGTCATTCAGTATACAATTAATTTACATCAATACACTAAACAAGTAAAAAAACATCACCGATAACTCCCAGATTTAACCAAAGCCCACTCACCGGTCTGTCTTTTCCTACAGAGGAAGATGGTTAGTACAACCAGGACAATCACAGCAAGGGCAGTCACTACTGTGATGAAGATAACATCTGGATGATCTTCCGGTTCTGCTGACACACATCAGAGTCAAATGTTATATGCAAACAGCCGTATCTCCTTGGTAACAAGCCTGTATTTCTTCTACCAAACACTCTTGGCAAGTCATAGACCAGAAGAAGTAGAAGTTGCTCTTTTAAACAGACATACCCAATCCAAAGTCTTCCTGTCTGTCCAGGTGTGTGACAGTACAGGTGTATCGGTGCTTCTCCCTCAACTGCTGCTCACTGACACTGAGGATCTTCCTCATCTGAAATGTTCCGTCTCCATTGGGCAGCACCTCCCCGCCTGTCAGATCCTGCTCTGGGACGGGCTGGCCGTCCCTCAAAAGGGTCATGTTGATGTGCCGGGGAAAAAATCCAGTGGCCAAGCAGCACACCTGTGTTTCCGCAGTGCCTGGGTCACTCTTCTGGATCACCCTAACTCTGGGCCACTCTGCAGAGTACATGTGCATTTCCATCGTACCAGGGATACTTAACAATTGTCCACTTAGCAGTAAAAGCATTGATATATAACCATCACAGTATTCAGCAAATTTGTTTTCAGCAACTATGTGAAACATCAATAGCATACACTTTCAGCAATTGTTTGTCCAATTAGATTAACTGGAGCCAATTTCAAAAACAAGAAAATATTTTTTTAAAAATTCTCTTTCTCTCTCTGCCAATTATCAGCTGAATCAAGTGTAATTTGACAATGTGAGGATATTACAAAGCCATACACAGAGCTACTAGCAAAATAAAATCTGCAAGTAAAGACACGTGGGGGGGCAGTTCTGCCCCATGAACCACGCCCTAATGCTTTCATCATCCAGACTAACAGACACATCAGAAAAAACACTTTTTGGCATCTGACAGCTGTGCTCTGTACCTCTTCTCATTAATACATTCTTGTCCTGCTGGAGGTATTGCCTTAACAATTTAAGACAAAGAGGCTGGTATACATGTATGTAAGTCAGCTTTTTAGATTCCATTATAAACTTGGACAAGATCAACTCTGGCACACGAGGATTATATCTTTGCTCCATGATGTCATAGGTCCTTGTCTCCTCGCCCTCATAAGCATCTCGGAGGAAGAACTGGCTGAGGCTGTCACCTTCCAAGGTACATGCAGCGAATTTCTGATAAATACAAATCCCTGTGGCAGATCAACAAAAAGGGACATTTTCCCAGTTAGTCTTTCAGCAATTGGCAGCTGTTACGAAGATAGGGCTGAATGAAGTGCATTTAATGCAGATAAATTACTAATGAATACAGATCTGATGTTCAGATTTCAGTGATTTCATGTTCATTTACAGAAAAGCAAGATACATGTGCTACAAAGAATGTTCAGTTTTTCAGATCCACAGGAAAATCATTCCAGTTGAGCATCCACCAACCAGTTGAGCATGAAAAGTCTCAGTCACAGAGAACTCAACTGGTTGGTTGAAACAAAGTCTTGCTCTGGATTTGTACTTTCTGGACCTGAAATTGCCACCTCTGCTCAGGATACGTCCTGCTACATTAAAATGTTTTCAAATGTTTTTTTTTTCCATACATACTGAAACATAGTCCAGAGAGGATACTCATTATTTTTTTCTTCCCATTATCTCGAGATCACAACTTATTTATCTAATGATCTGTTTATCTCAACATTACAACTTCGATATTTTTGGTTTCCCTTAGGTTGTTTCGTAGATACTGTTGGAGTTGTACTCTGCCGGGTCCATTGATGAGAAGAGATTCACAGCTGAGACGAGGAGTAGTTGCAAGCCAAGGGTTTATTCTGTAACAGGTTGCAAGCTGGGAGCGTCCGTCTGACATACATTCAGCATGTACAGTGTTACGTCCACCTCATTACCTCTTGTTTTCTCCGATTGTTCTCACCTGTCTTGTACCTTTCTTGTGCATTTAAATCTGCGTCTATTCCGGCAGACGTGGCATTAAAGTTTACATGTTTTGGTGTGTTGTCCGCAATAAACCCCGTTTGACCGTATTGCCTGGCTGGACTTCCCTCCTTCGCCGCTTGCCCACACACGCATCATAACATACAGAAAGAGGCTCAACCATAAGTATCGGCTCTGTCCCTCTTATAGCCCTTTTGGGCATCTCCCCCCTCTCTCGGTACCTTCCATCTACGTGGCAACCACATGCTCGCCGTTTGCCCTAGTTAGTCAGTTAGTACTTGTCCTTGTGGAAGGCTAAAGTAAGGGCCGCTTACGTTGTCTGTCTGCCCCCTCTATCGGTCTTGATTGGATCACCCAGCCCTGCCGGCGCCAGTACGTTCTTGTTTCAATTTAGTTACAGCCTTATAGAGTTATTCCCTCAATACCTACTGCTCAGTGTCTGCTTCAAAGCATCAATACCAGGGACCTTGCATTCAAATTAACTTCCTATTTGAACCTTATCAAGAACATAGGAGTTTGAGATCCAGGGGACACTACTTAATTATATGGTAGCATTTTACATGAACTGCACCTTCTTAATGCATTTGTAGAACTCATAAGCAGTATGAAAGTATACCTTAACATCCTAACATACCTTAACAGCTTTAAAATACATTAATAAGCAAAAGATTATACGATCATAATGTTTGTTATTTAATTTTTGCCATTAACATACAGTACAGTATATGCTTATAAAGGTGCACTGAATGTTCTATAAATGCATGATAAAGGCATGAAGGTACAGTTAATGTATAGCGTTAGTAATTATTTGGTGACGCTTTACATTAAGTGCAACTTCATAATGCATTCATAGAACATTCAGTGCACCTTCATAATGTATTCATTAACTATGCATAAAACATTCACAAACATGATGTATGTACACCTTAACAGCTTTAATATATTTTTTTAAATCCTTGAATT
The DNA here is from genome assembly GCA_019775955.2 of Pollimyrus isidori. Taxonomy (NCBI): domain Eukaryota; kingdom Metazoa; phylum Chordata; class Actinopteri; order Osteoglossiformes; family Mormyridae; genus Pollimyrus; species Pollimyrus isidori. Next base: position 10,832,911 of record JABFDZ020000050.1, on the reverse strand, counting down.
TCCATTTGAGATTTTGATTTTAGAACATTGTAGACTGTCAAAAATCAAGCAAACACGTTAATTAACAACAAGAGCTGCATTATTTTTGCATTTTCACAATTTATTGGGTGAAGCAGTTGAAAAACCAAGGTGTGCATGTGATTTCACAAACACATACACAGGAGATCTGTGAATGTCTGGCAATTACCGAACCCACTGCTACCTTTACTCCTGTACTAATTCCAACATCAAACGGGATTGTTGAATTTTTTTCAACTTGTACCTTGATCTAAATCTTGGAAATTGGTTCTTGCTAAAAAATGGTATGGGTTGAAATCAAATTCAATTCAAATCTATCTATTCGGAAAGGTACAGGTGAAAAGAAATCTACCCGGAACTCAAGTAACAACTAAGAACATAAAACAAAATAAACCTGCTAAAACTTATATAGATCAAGACGCATCTCTGAAAGGGTGAAGCGAAGGCAAACAAACCTACTGGTTAGTGTTATGGTACCTCTTGACCAATTGCAAGTTTGACTTGTGAAAACTGTGTTCCTGTGTTTTTGTGCTTTACCTACAGTACATTTACTGATACAGTAATCATAGCCCGAAAGAAAGTGAGCAGTGATAGCAGCAAACTAAAGAGGAAAGTAGTGAGAGTAACTGTAGAACTTAAAAAGGAAATTATAGCGAGATTTGAAGGTGGTGCACATGTGTCTGCTCTGGCTTCAGAGTATGGGATTGTTCTTCATTTCATTTTATTTCGTTTATCACTTTTGAATGTGTGCTTTTTCATGTGTGTATTAGCGTTAATCAGTATAGAATTTTTATTATCAGCTAAGTAGGTTAGGTAAATTTAAATAAGGATTCATTTGGGGGTCTATAACAGATCAAATTAATTTCTTATCGGGAAATTAATATAGGGAAACTCCAGAGGATTGTGGACAAAAAGCAAAAATGGAGACTAATACCTGTGTTTTAAACGGAAACATAGCAGTGTGGATGTAGCCTCATACCAGCAACGGGACTAACAGCCAAGCTAAAATCACTCCCTGCCAGCACTGACAGTGAGCACAGACAGACCAAGGTATAGGAGGGCCCTTGTAGGGAATTCCTGACAGTCATCTACAGCAATTGCACCCCTCATCCCTATGCTAACTTTGATTCTGAGCAGGACCTAACATTGCCCTATCTAAGCTAGCCGAAGTGCAAGTAAATGTGCTAACAACTGTACCAGTAGCTAGCAAGAGAGACAGCCTAGTTCATCATAAAGCAACTTGAGCGTTTGGTGATATTTGCTGAGCACTGTTTAAACCCACTGTAGGGAAGGGATGAGAATGGAAAAAGGAGACATGTTAAGTGTGGGGTCAGGGCCGTGGGGTGACAGTTTCACATGGGGGTGCTGAGTGGCTCAGCAGGCTAAGCATCTGTGCCTGTGATTAGAATATCTTAGCAGAAGAGTCACATATCTAGGTCTGTCGTGATAAACAATAAATCGATTAATTGCATGATACTTAAAATGAGGACGATCATGTGATGCTCCGAAACAAAGCAGAGGACCCAGTGATGCGAGGCAAGCAGGGTTTATTGGAGTGGCCAAGCAGCACAGCAAAGGTATCCAAAACGAAAGGCGAGAATCGTGGTTGTGAGGTAGGCGGGTTGGTCAGGGTCCGGGAAGTCAGTCCTACGGAGAGGGACGTGGACGGGAAACGGAGGGGAGACGAAGGGC
>JABFDZ020000050.1:10773204-10807063 GCA_019775955.2 Pollimyrus isidori | reverse complement strand
CCCCCCCCCCCCCCCCCCCCCCCCCCCCCCCCCCCCCCCCCCCCCCCCCCCCCGCCCCCCCCCCCCCCCCCCCCGGGCGCCGCCCCCCCCCCCCCCCACCCAGTACTAACAGTCAAGGCTGCTTTGCATAGAAATTTGCCTGGGGCCCTTCAGCAGGACACCCAGGAAGTGCACTGGGTACTCGCCTCCGTTCCCACAGACTGGCACACGCCCGCAGCCATGGTGACCAGCGTGCGCATGAGGCTGCCTCACGTGTCCGTATGTGGGCATGTACCTGTGAGACCTCCTCCATGCTTCTCCTCAGCTTCTCCATGTCCTGGCTGTACTCTTCCCTCAGGGCCTCCATCTCCTGGTCATGTGTGGCCACCTCATCCTTCAGCGCCCCCTTCAGGGCGGTCAGTTCCCGCTCTCGCTGCCGCAGTGTCTCTTCCTGACGCTGACGCAGAGCTGCCACCTCGGCCAGCTCTGCCTGCAGTGACAGCAGATCCTGGGGATGCAGAGACAAGGCAGCACTTTGCATCTTCAGACAAAGGAAACAACCTGATGCTGATTTCAGATCATGCAGGAAGCCATTTCTCCCCGTTCACAAACACGCCAAACATGCCACTGCTGTCACTAATAGAACAAAAAGCTCTCATGTTTTTTGGTAATGATTCAAGTTATGATAATATTTCAGTTTTCTGAACTATAAGCTTGTTTTACAGATGCTGCATAAATAGTTATGCTGCAGAGTTTAGCAAAGCCCAAATTCACAGCCATTTGGAAGACGTGGGACTGGACCACCGAAGCTGAGCTTTAGTTCCTGCATCCCCATGAGCCACAGGCACTATCCTATCCAGCCCCATGAGAAGACTGCTTGGTGACCAGCCACCCACCCCAGAACCTCCCACCCTCGTGCACCCTGGTCTCGGTAGAAGCTATAGTCTCCCTACTTTACATATTCAAAGTATCACGTTAGCGTGGCAGTGGAACACTGGCATTCCGGTATGCCTACATACCGCTCTCAGCGAGTCCATCTGGGTCGTTCCCTCAGACAGCTGCCGCAGCTCCTCCTGCAGCTGGGCACGCTGGTCCTCTAGGACGCGGGCACGAGCCTCAGCCTGCTCCCTGTCCATCCGGAGCTGAACCATCCTGGGGGGGGGGCAGGGCACCTTCAGCATCCCTCTGTCACATGGTCACACAAGTCCACCCCCACCCTAGGCCCCCCACCCCTCACTCAGTTTGGGTTTCCTGGAGCTCAGCCTTCATCTGCTCCTGCAGTCGCAACTTCTCCAGAAAGTCCTCCAGCTCTCCCTTGAGGAACTGATCACCACCACCCTTCTGGCTCTGGCGGGCATGAGAATTCCCATCAGATGTCTTACAGCGGAACAGCTCTTCAGAGTAAGATGGGTAAGAGTAAGATATAATCCTGCAAATCTACTGCCCACTTCCTAGTTACAGGCACAGTGCAGTATAGCGTAGCACAGCACACTGTCCCCCTCTCTCACAGAGGATCTCTCTCCATTTCTTTTCTTCCTGGTAGTGCAGAACCGCAACTCCTCTAACATCCCTCCCCCCATTCGATTAGGATTATAAAAACAGGACAGACCGCACGCACGCACGGCTGGATGATACGGATCAAACACCTCATCTAGATTTTTTTAGGCAGAACAGCGATTCATGAGATACATCTCAGTATATTCGATGACGTTCAGTTTCTCCATGAAAGTGTCCTAGAGGCACTGAGATGAAGGGGCATTGAGGAGCAACACGCTGACGTCGAAACAACACACCTTTGGGCTCAGCGGCTTTTCGAAAAGAAAGTCAACTTTGTGCTTGAGGGATGCATCACTTTCAATGGTCCTGAGAGAGAGAGACCGACAGACAGACAGCGAGAGGGACGTGAAGAAGGACAAGATCAGCTGGAAGCAACCTCTGTCGACAGAAACATTAAGTCACTGTGCCATTTGCATTTTAATACAAACTTAAAAGACGAAGTTATGACATGGATAAGAGGCATCTTCTTAACTCCTTAACAATACTTAATGAATGTGTTTGGTCACGCGTGGGATCCTGCCTGGGGAGGATGCCAGGGCTGACTGCTGTGCACTTTGAGGTGCAGCTTATGATGAAGGTTAACTGTCAATGTGAACCACACAACCCAAATGCAGCGTCAGAAACAGGCTTCAGTTTACCCTTCTTTTAAGATATCGTAGATGGCTTGTTTCCGTTGGTCCTCCTCGCTGTTCATCTCTGCACTTTGTCCCTGGTCCCTCAGGAGGTCAGGAGTGGCCTTCATGTAAAACAAGGCCAAAGGTCATGCAGAGCAAGAATTTAAGCAAGAACACAGGTATCCTGCACCTACTGCAGTCACTCACCTGCATCTCACCTGCAACCAGCTGTACCTGTTTGAACGCAGGTCTGTTTGGAGACCAGCAGGCAGGCCTAGAAGAGGCGGCCTTTGACCTGGAGAGGGAGCCCGACCTCCGACCCAAGCTGCTGACAGAGGAGGCAGAGGAGGAGGGAGGCAGGGAACTATATGGATTTGGAGTGGGAAGAGACCCCGAGCAGGACAAGGAGGCATCCGACTCACTGCTGCTAGAGAGCAGGCTGGAAGGAGACTTGGGGCCGTCCGCAGGGCCCGGCTCTCCAGTGCGCCACTTAGTGCTGCTGCTGCGGCCACCACCATCGAACTTACTGATGAGCCTGTCGACAGGGCTGATGGGGTTTGTGTCGACAGCTGGGGTGGGGTCTTCCAAAAAGTGGACCGGAGGTGGTGGTTCTGGGAAGGAATCTGCCAGCAGAGGGTGGCTCTCGCTCTTTTCGCTCTCCTCTCTATTGTACTTCTGCTCTGCCTCCACCACAGCCCCCCCACTCAGGTTCCCGCTGCTTCCAGAGCGGCCATCGCCTGGGGGCCTGCTCAGTGGAACCCCCTGCACCTCCCCCTCCAGCAGGGAGTCATGAGAACGACCCCGGCGCAGGAGCTGGCCCTCCCCTTTTGACACGCATGGGTTCAGGTTCTTCTCCTCTACCCCGGGGCTCAGGGGCGGGGCCTTCAGCTGGACCCCATAGGAGTCTGCCCTCTCGCCCTCCTTCAGGACCACGTAGGGCTGTCCGGAGACCCCCTGCACCCTGACGGCCACCCCATACTTAGAGGTGGTGCTACTGGGACTGCTGCCCTTGCTCCTGCCTCCCTGATACACCCCTCCAGTTTCATGCAGGTCCTTGATGAAGCGGATCTGGACACCATAGTCCAGCGGTGCCTTCCTGTCTGCAGAGAGAGAGCTCATCCCTGCACAGGATGTCCAGGAAGAAGAGGACCTGCAGGAAGACAGGAGGAAAACAGCCCATTTATTACCTGATAAAGGAAATCAAGCATCCAGAAGCTAGGAAGTCAAAAATAAAACATGGTGTGCAGAGGGCGGCATGGTGCACACTGTCAGGAGAATGAACTCGATGCAGAGGAGGGCACTACAGGTGCACATTCAGAGGAGCTCATGTTGCACCTTATGCTGCATGTACACCTGGACCCTGCAGCAGCACACTGAAGTATGAAAGATAAGCTGGAAGGTTTTGTGTCACTGTGCAAATATCTTATTGCAGATTAATATTACAAAAACAAGCACATGGATTACACATTACTTTCATGTTCATATATTCTCATGCTAAAATTGTTTATGGCATTTTGAAAAATTAGATTTACTTAATGCATTAACTGAATGCCAGAAAAATAATTTGGCTAGTGAGTTTAATAAATTTTTCTAATAAGATTACTGATACTTTTACACTAAAATTCAATCATGCAGTATATCCAACTGTAATCAGATAAAAAAAAAAAAAATTAAAAAAATCTGTGGACGTACGTGAAACACTAACATCTCTTTACACCTCAGTAGCCTCTCTCTCATACCCCATGAACTGAGCACAGCCCACAGCTGGTCTTCCAGGCCCTTTCTGACCGACTAACCGGCCCCCACCACACCTCTGAGAATGAGCCCCCACAAGCTGTCAATCCGCCTGCGTGGGATCTATTACTGCACACAGAGCATCTCCCTCCCTTCCGACACCCTTCAAGGGGCACTTTCGCCAGCAGGGTTCCAGGCAGTAAGAAAGATTTCCTTGTTCCATTTTACTTCCTCATTTTTTGTATATCCAGTGTAGGAATGTAACATGGTCTCTTTGAAGATAAAGGGCACCAGAGTGAAACTGGAGACATATGGGTGTAGCAGCTCAGGTACACCATACTCTATGACAGGGGTGGGCAGTCTTACCCGCAAAGAGCTGGTGTGTATGCAGGTTTTTGGGATAATCTGTAGGTCAGCTGTTCAACCCCAGGTGTGAGGACTCTTTAGCCAATCAGTCCTCTAATTAGTGATCTAATTAGGGAGTTGCAGTGAAAACTTGCATACACTAGCCCTTTGCTCTTAAGGTACAAACATACTGCCGGGGGGGATTGTACTGAATACTGTAGTTACAGCATATGGTCACTTGACTTCTGCATATTTTTACATTTTCACCAAATCTCCACAGTTAGACCTGTGTGGCCGGAGACTGAGCCCCGCAGGTCTGACTGGCTCTACCCCTCTACCAGTCAGACATCTGCACATGCATTTTTGAGCCTATATGCAGCGCATTACATTTTGTGGCACGTCATTTCACTGTAGATGATATGGTTTACAATGACAAACTATAGTGACTGATTTATGGTTTAGCATGCACGGGTATTAATGATTCCGCTCTGTTCTGAAAATATTCTGCAATATTATTATATATTTCTATCTGAAATATCAGTGTGTATTTCCACCAGTTTAAATTGCAGCTCTCCAGCAACATGACATTTTGGCATCGCTTCCATAGGCTTCCTATGGAAGTCTAAAATTGGGGTGGGGGACCTACATAATGGCTCAAACTTGGTGTACTCCAAAGCTTGCTCACCCTAAGGCCCAGGGATGGTGGAGCAGGGACCCATTCCAGGAGGCTGTACATGTTTAATAAAGCGCATAGTTTATTACCCACCGCTGCTCTGGGTAAATCATTGACTACATGCAACATGTTTGCTTAGTAGAGTTTACTTTATAGCTGCCTGTTCTACACTGGTGCCCCTCATGAACTGGACACAACTCTGCTGCCAGCAGGCCATGGGGGGTGAGGGACAGACCAGAGCCTTGTTTACATTCATCATCACTCAACCACAGAGAGCAAACAGTAATCCCAACATTCTACAACATCCATGCCTCAAGGAAAATAGTCATTTTACTACAAAATCTTCATGTTACAACTTCCATATATCACACATAAACATCCAGCTATAGCAGAGTACATCTTTCCACACCCACTTGTTGGGAGTTTGGAACCTATCCTGGAGATTACGAGCACAAGGCAGGGAACAACCCAGGATGGGGCGCCAACCCATCACAGGGCAGACTCTCACACCACTCACACCTACAGAAAATTTGGCAACTCCAATTCCTGATATCATGTTTTTGGACGGTGGGGGGAAACTGGAGTAGCCAGCGGAAACCCCACGGTAACTAGGAGGGCATGCAAACTGCACACATATCAAGCTACAGTGGAGACACTGAGCCTTAGGCAAATACAGAATTTTAAAAGAGTAAAGCTCCATTTAATTTTCCAGTTTTTAAAATAAAGCAAACAGGAGGAGTACTTTGTGTTTCACTAAATGACTAACATTCAAAATCCAAACTGTACAAAATGTCTTTTGCGCACAAACAGCTGGTCAGCCCTGGGTATAGTTGTTTAAGTTATGGAAGGTGTAGTGATGGATTGAGCTGGTGTTGGGGTAGCAGCCTACATGTCACTATCAGCATTTCAGAAGGCATGGTGTGTGTTTGTGTGTGTGTGTGTGTGGGGGGGGTCTCAGAGTCTGTATTAGAAAAGTATAGTAGTATACTAATGTTTATTTAACCAACAATGCCAGACTTTCAAGCTATTCTTCATAACTATGATCTCTTTCCACAGCACAGTATATTAGCTTGTATTAAAATGTGGATTTAACTCTTGTATAGGTTTAATTATATGGATAGATTACAAATGGGCCGATTATGGACATAGCAGGCAATGGCATGAAAAGAGAATTTTAGATACAGGAGGCAAATGTCAAGATGGAAGTGAATCCTGAAGAAAAGAAGCAAGCGCAACACCAGCAGCAGAAGCGAGTAACAGCTGAATACCTTATATGAAGGGCCTTCAAATTTCTGGAGGTATTTTGCTGTATATCATTCAGTGTATGTATGACTGCCAGCACACATGGGGGGGGGGGCATTCCTGACCCTATTGTCGACATGATGCAGAGCAAAAAACGAGGGCAGCTATGCTTGGAACTCATTCTCACCATACCAACCTGGCTGCATGGCCCACCTCCGAGTCTCTGTCATGGTACATGAGCTCTCGGTATAACTGGTTCAGCCATTTGACCTTCATAAACAGTGCAATCATTTAGTTAGTGGAATTTCAGCCACAAGGGAGGAATGTTTACATAAACACCAAACAAAGATGAACGACTGAAGTCAGATTAAATGACCAGAGCAGGAAGTCTTGCCAAGTAATTAAGAAATTGTGAGTGAGCCTGATAATCGCTCACAGTACATGTGAGGATCCCCACAGAAATCATACACACGTTTATGGTGAAAAGCCCTAAACAGCAGCAGTGTGGTGAGAAGACCGGAACTCCTGCACACACAGGAAGACTAGAAAAACTAGAACTCCCATCCGTAATGTGAGAATGTTTGTTGGAATACGAGACAAGCTGGTTTATTCAGACAAGAAGCCATCCCTAGACTACCTGGCCTGGTTTAGCATTGCAAACCTGCCCCCACCACCAGCTGCTGCCACTAACCTGCTGCTGACACCCCCTTCCCCACCATTCACCAATTGGCGTCGTTGCTGCTGCCACTAGCGCTAACAGGCTACGCCTATCACTAAGCTTCCATGGTGCGATGTGAACTAATGCAGTCCACTTGTTGTGATTCCAGTCGTCATCAATGCAGTAACCTGCATGTGTGGCTGCCAGTTGCATAAAGGTAGATCTGTTCTCCCCAAAGCTCAGGATGTATAATCCACGATGGTTAAACTTCAAACTGCACTTTTGAAGAATTTTAATAAATAAGAGAAAATACTGAAAGGGGCATTCATTAATCTTCTAGTTCTCCAATTCTGAAAGGTTAAAACACAACACGAGAAGCTGAAAGGCTGGGGCCTCAGACCAGGGTGTGGCACTTAGGGTTAGCAAGCTCCATCCACACAGCCTGACCTCATTTAGCTCCCATGCACAGACATTTTCAGGCCCTGTCCCTTTCCTGAACCAACCGAAACTCACATGGACTGATTATAAAGCAAGTCCATGCACTGCTGCTAAATGCAAAGTAATGTCAACCAAAGATGACTTCCTACAATCATTTGTGATTAATCGGTAAGCATCAGATTTATCCCATAGCTCTGTTTTGACATTGCAAGGTCTTCCTAAGCCCATACTAAAAACCTACATTATAGGAAGGGTACCATTTACACCCATGAAAATGTACTTGATAGAAAAAAAAAAAAAAGACCAGATCATGGCAAGTTCCCCTCAACAATCTTTGACTCCTTAATGAAAAAAAATGAAGAAATATTAAAAAAAACGTCACGGTTATACATTTGTATGTGTTTTTCCAAGATGTACTTTCAGATGAATTTGCAGTCATACCTACAAGAATAGAAAGGATCGAAAGTGTGACTATATTTAGAGGTCCCAAAAAAAAGTTTAATTTTCCCATAGCTGGAAATATGTAATTATCAGTTACCAGATAGAGATTCCGAAGTAAATTTAGGCAAAGTGGCTCAAAACACACAATGATAGAGACAGAACACACAATAGTAGAATAAAGCAGAAGAATTAATACGGACATTACACCACATTAAATTCTTACTCAGACTATCTGCAGTTAGACAATCAGCTACTTTAGTTTAATCAACAAAACAAAATTAAAAGTACAGGATATTAAGTAACTTGATTTTACATAAGGACTGACCCGACACAAGCTGTTGGATAAATTTACAAACTGGGAAAACTTCTTCACGTTCCGTACCTTTGAGGTTACCCAAGTTTCTGTTTTTCAATACCAGTAAGATACACTATTAAAAATGTGAACGCGCTAAAGCAGAGTTGATGATCACCCTGTATGCCGTTTAGGAACCCTGGAACATCGCAAAGTGACCTGTTTGTGTCCGTAAGCAATAACATATCGCGCTCGTTAAACGGCATTAAAATATAGCGGAAATTAATATATAACCGGCACACATTTCGCACACCAAAAACGAGGCTAATTATACAACACAAACAGGATAATAGTGCCATTACGGTAAATACAATTAAACAGCATCGAGGGAGTGCGTGCTGGGAAAAGAAAACGGAAACTAACAAAGACAACGAAAGAAAGATGTTCATGGGAACGAGAATAACATATGTAATGAAATATTCAACGTGTAGGTTGGTACTTGCACGAAGAAAATTAACATAGCCTAAGAGGGCTTCTCGACACCCACAAGTTTAAGATTAAAGGCACAGGTGATGCACCTGGTCTTTGTTTCAAGGTGGGCTGGTCATTGTAACTCAACGATAAGCTCAATCAGCAGTATGTGAACCTTCCAATGCAGAGACGGAAAAATTACGAATTTACAAACAAATGAAGGCAGAATTCAAACAGTGCCGACACGTCACTGTACCTGTTTATTACTTACAAATCGCTTATAATCCAATGGCTATTAACTTTCAAAATCAAGTTAAAGTCCTTCTTCTCTCAAACCACACTTCGAGTCGTACTCGAGGTTGCAGAAGAAAACATACAAGTTAATATAATAGCTGGCAGCCGGCAGCTCGTATTTCACAGCGACGGCAGAATTAAATTGACTACGCGGATGCAACCTGTTACTTCGAGACGGCTGGATTTAAGTCCTGCCCACAGCACTCCCTCATTGGCTGAGAGTACCTGGGGCGGAACAACAAGCTGCAGAGTCCTTCTTCAAACTGGCCGGAATAAGGCTCTGACAAGCAGACGCTGCGCTCTCGGTTACCTTTTTGGCTGTCAATCAATCCAATACATTCGCCAAAACAAACCAACAGAACACTGGCCAGTCTTCAAAAAGGGGTTTGAAACAATTTCCCTCCCTTATCATTACAATGCAACTTGGAAAATGAAGGTTGGAGTTTATAAATAATTAAACGTAATTTTCCTGAGATAAACCACAAAGTGCAGTATGTGACTCTTTGGCATAGGATTCATGATTCAGAAGATCATTTGTTCAGATCCCATGGTTGGTAGTTGTAATACTGTTGGGCTCTGAACCTCAGTTGCTGTATGGTAGGTGCAGGTAACCTTGACCCCGAAGTACTGGTATCCAGCCAATTTTCTATATTCTGTGATGAGATCAGGTGTGATTCATCAAGGAACAGGTATGGTAGAAAATCTGCTGGATACCAGCACTCCAGGATCAGATCTGTTCTCCACTGCTCTAGGGACTGGCCAAGGGCATAGGCTAAGCATACAAAGTACTTCCACAATATTGGTAGGGATATGTCGCCATTGTCCAAACACAAATCTACACCCTCCTGACTAGCTTACCCTGCTTTCTGTAGCTAGGAAATTAGTTGCATCCCCCCCCCAAACATCACATCAGCAAAATCAACTGATAAGGGTCTATCAGTAACATTCCTGGCTATGGGCTCGACAGCATGTCACTTGGGATAAATGCATCTACCAATCAAATGTTTCATACTGCCTATGAAAATACAGGAATATGAAGCCTTACTTAACTGAGAGCTTGATCATTTCAATTTAGAAATAAAAGCCAAAAAGAACAAATAAGTACAAAAATGTCCTCTTTACTTCAGTTCAGTACCTTCTCCTCCACTGGAAAGTCACCAACACAGCACATGGAACAGCACAGATATTGGTACAAAAATTCACAACATAAGGAGAGATGCTAAAAACAAGGCAACTTTAACAAAGTCGTGTTAAAAAAAGTTACACTGTTACAGAGGCCTTTACCGAGGCAATAACATTTTATCAAGTTTACCTTACAGCCTCAAGCAGAGACCACACAAAAACATCTTACTGCACTGAAGTGTACAAACACCATACAAGCATGATTTCATACAATACACTTTGCTATACAATGTGATTTATTTAGCATTTAATGCAATGCTCTCAAGTGTCCACCTAATGAATACAAAAAAATTGAAAGCAGGGAGTGTACATCTTATTGGATTTTCCTGCAATCCATGTGAAATGGGGGGGGAAAAACATCAGGTTCATATCTACACCTTTATACAGCCTGGTCTTTCCCAGACACATTGAAGGTCCATAAGGACCATGGGTAAAGCATGGACGACCGTGGGTGAAGCGTGTAGTGGAGGCCTTGGTTGTGCATGCTGTGACATGGTCAGGCGGCACGACAGTCAGTCACAGCACACGTGAGGTAGCGGTTGGGGACAGCGTCAGTGGGTCGGAACACCATGCAAAGGATGCCCAGGCAATGACCAGGGTGTCTCTTTATCCAGAAAAGAAATGAAAGAGCGATTCGCGAGGCTTCTTAAAATAATGATAATAGAAAAAAAGACAAAAAAGAAAAAGAAAACTGCAGTGGCCCTGTGCTGGGGAGCCGAAGCTCCCCAGAGTAGCATCAGCCCTCAGTGGCAGCCACTAGCTGGCCCAGGCCCTGGCGGATGTACACAGCCTGGATCTCCTTGGTCTTAAGGCAGAAGTCGCAGGCCCAGACAGCGGCGCTTTCACGGGTCAGCAGCCCATAAGCCGGCTCCGTCAGGCCCGTGCAATCCCGGTGGAACCAGCGCTGGCACGACGCTTCGCACAAGATGGCCTCCTGGTCATCGTGAACTTCTGACAGGCAGAAGCCGCATGGGAAAACCATCCCGCCACCGAGCTTCTGGGGCCCGGGCACGGCACCGGATGGAGGGGTGGGACCAGGGGGCAGCGGGGACTGGGTACTCGGGGTGGGAGTAGAGTTTGAGGGGGGGTTGGGATTGCTGCTGGAACTGTTGGTGTTGCCATTATTTGTCATGGCGGCCGGACCGGAACCCGGTGGCTGGCTGGGCAGGGGAGCCGGGCCCGGTGTGCTGTTCTGCTGGCTGTAAGGAGTGGGACCAGGGGCAGAACTGGGGGGTGTGGGCTGCTGCTGTTGCTGGGCAGGGTTACCTGTGGGAGCACCTGAAGAATTAGGGCCTTGCAGCTGATTGGACACTTGCTGCTGGGGAGGCTGGGGCCCATTCAGAGGTGCAGATGGAGAGGAGTTGGGATTTGAGGGGGCCGAGCCAGACGGAGGCTGGTTGGCTGCATTTGGGTTGGGTGGCTGGACATCGGGGTGACCAGGGAAGCCACCTCCGCCAGGCTGAGAGGGCGGGGGCCCAGCAGACGAGGGTGGCCCGGGGGTGACATTGTTAGGGGGTGGCTGGTTTAAGTTTTGCTGCTGCTGAGACGGGGGCATGCTCTGTGGTCCCACTCCTCCACCAAAGTTCTTCCCTTCCTCACCCCCAGGAGGGCTGGGACCGGGGTAGGGCCCATCCTGAGAGGGAGGAAACGGCCCTGGGGGAGGTAATCCAGGAAGCCCCCCCACCATATTTCCTCCACCTCCTCCACCAGCTCCCAAGCCACTCATTAAGCTGATTCCCCCTGGCATGCCAGCCATGGGGGTGAGGGGGCCATGGGGGGGTCCTCTTGGACCCGCCCCACCGGGTAAGGGGGGGCTGTTGAATGGGTGCCCACCCCCTTGTCCATGCTGGGGCTGTTGTGGTGGCATTCCGAAACGTGGATGTGGGGGACCCCCCCCTCCTGGAGCACCCATGCCCCCAGGAGAGAGCATGGGGTTGAACCCAGGGCCGGGGTGCATGGGGGGGCTGAAGTTAGGGGGAATGCTGAACTGTGAGGGACCACTAGGGGGGAAGCCTCCCCCACCAGCACCTCCCCCACCACCCCCAAAGCCAGGGATGCCCCCAAAGCCTAGCTGGTGATGGGGCCCTGCATTGGGTGGCGGGGGCCCGAATGGTGGTCTACGATTGGGCTGCCCGCCACCTGGCCCCCCTGGACCTCCCATGAACCCCATACCCCCTCCCATCCGGCCCCCACTTCCATAGCCCCCAGCACCGCCTCCTCCCGGGCTGGGCAGGAACGGAGCCCCGGCTCCTGCTCCTGGACGTGATGGTGGGCCAAAGTCGTCATCGAAAGGGTTGGAAGCGACAAGGTGGTCCACCATAGGAGTGGGGGGGGGCGCAAACTCAGAGAGGTGGGAAAATGCAGCTCCCTTGTGGAAAAAATGTAGGGACAAGAAGAGAGACATTAAAACATGTGGACAAATGGTGCAAGAGGAAGACCTGAAACGCTGATACATTCCAAGCATTACCCATACCTGAGTGCTGGATTTTCGTTTCTTTTTCTCTGGACTTTTCATCTGTGCACCTGAAGAAAATGGATAGAAATAGATATATTCAGAAACACACACAAAACTGAGAGAAACTCCTATGGTTTCTTTTCAGAACAGTTACCCTTAAGGTATCACTACAGCTAACACTAAAGAGTCTGACAAGCATGGAGCAGTTTCCACGTTTTAACAGCTAGGACATCACTGATCCAAAAAGCAAGCTTCCACACTAGAAAGACAACCAGTCCAGCATCAAGTTTGCAGAGGCAGACTAAACCAAATGGCGAACTGTGCCAGGGGGATTCTACACCTTGTCAATGGTGCATTCCCTATCCCCATGCCTTTGGTGACGATCTGCCTCTGTAAATCTGACTGCCATGCTCCCATGTACGGTATGAATCGTCCGAGTCCTCCGCATAAAATTTGCCCTTGCTCAGGGCATAATGGTGGGTGGACGAGGCATACAGACACAGACACCCACACAAAAGATATCTAGACATGTTTGAAAACCTTAAACCCAACACCTAGCTGGAAATCTTAGGAAACAACAACAACAACAAACAACAACAAACAACAACAAAAGAGGTTGACAGCTATTCAAACTGTTAGGGTTGTAAGATAGATATGACAAACTAATTTAATAGAAAATAAAAAAGGACAAAACAATATCAGTAGCTGCAGAAACAGACAGTACCTTACGGACTGGCGAGTGACCGAAGAAGATAAGAGACCGAGAATGGACAGACTAGCGGAGACGCCGGCAGGCGGAAAGCTCGACAGATAGCCAAAGACAGACCCATTGGAAAACAGACAACCAGACATTCAGGTACGTGCGTACAAGTTGAGGATTACAGGAGAATTTCCAATCAGATGTGAAAGCAAAGGGACGGACGGACACACGCCTACCTTTGCCCCGTTTTCCTTGACCTTGTCCTGCCGGCAGCCTCCCAGATTCGGCAGCCATTAATATGACTGTCGGTGCGGTGCCATGACACCGTTCGTATACAAAGAAAAAACCTAAATAACTAAAATTGCCTTTAGAAAAGGCGAATGGACTCGAACGATCAAGACAACTGGAATATCAGTTCATATCATGCGGACGGCCGTGTCCCGATCGCCAAGTTTTCAGCTGTCAAACGGTTGGGACTCACCCTCGGCCCCTTGCCACAAAACAGCCGCGATTAGACAGCGAATGTCGACGAAACTGTGGTCTGCACACCAGTTTAAAAAGGTAAAGAGGAGGCCGGCCGGCGTTGAAAACTGGGGGCGGGGGGTTGGGGGTAATGGAGACTGGGGCGCCGTGGAAACACCCCTTCCTAAAACATAATCACTAGCAGATGCTCTGCCTTTACTTAAGACGCCGCTATACGCGTTTAGTCATGGTTCGGCTTTTTTTGTAGTACCGCCAAAAGTGTTCGCGAATCGCGTGTTTGCCGCAAAAGCTTCGACTTGATTAGCCGAGTCCGTCGATCGAATCTGCAAAACGCAAGACCCGCCACGACTGGGGGCCGCTGGCTTAGCGAGCCTCACCCGCTAAGCAACATTAACCATCATTTCCCTGTGAGCGTCCCTCCCTCCGTTGCCTGCTAGTCAAAACGCGCCACTCCTCACCGTCATATCCGATACCCCGCTCCTCACGGATGACAATAAATTTACGTCGCGACTAAACCAGCTAAATAATATACTCAAAAGTGAATACAAACCGCAGTTTAACCTAGCCTACAGTCGCCACCGGACAAAGAGGGACTGACTGGAGGCACTCGCACCCTGGAGCAATACCATCGCTTTAATTTGTAGGGTACACTGTTCCCTAGACACTGTGGCATTTCGTTTATTTTTATGGCTTCGAGAACATTTTTATTTCTTCAATGGAGTATATTTAAACACGAATATATATATTTAATTCATAGAAATCGTATATCCTTTAGTACAATGTGTGTAGCTGCGTTTCAACCTGAATCATAACCCCTACTTTATTTTGAAGTTTTGGAACAGTCGAGGATGGGTCACTTTTAAACATTACAGTAGGGGCAGAATGTCTGAGGTCTGCATCGCCGAATTTTTGTTTTTGCTGTTATGATGTAAATTTCACTAAAAAAATTATTATATTTTAGTAAAAGTCCAACATAATTTTAGGCTAGGTCTCCAGAAACCTTTGGTGGACACTTCTATGATATAGCTTTATCTGGCGGCTTCACTATTTGTACGCATGCCCAGTTAAAACACAGAAGGCACGTAGGATCCTGTAGTTTTTACGTAAATATAATTTAACTACCTCTCCGTAAATTGCTGAAACCATTTAAAACACAGCATATTATACGGGGAGAGAAAATGAAGTGAAGTGTTCAGACGAAATCGCCCAGGAATATATTTTTAAGGGCATACATCGGTCACACGCAATGTGCCAAGCATATTTTAAAGGCTATTTCTTACATGTAGTAAAAAATAGCATTTAAAATATGCTTAGAACATACTTAAGTATCGTATTTTTCCAGTGAGCTTAAATGTATAATAACAATAACAAAATGTACAATAATATAGAACACGTTCCATGATAATTTTCATACTTTTAATATGGTGGTTATTAATAATACATGTGGAATATTTAAAGCAGGCTGCTGATTAGCACCATGACAATATACGTTTATTTGGGGAGGTAAAATGAGGACTGCTTAGAAAACACATGATTTTCTAAGCATTCTTATAACTACAGCACTTTTGTAAGAAGGTGAGCAGTAAAACCCTTGAAGCCAGGGTTCGCAAAGTTATAACACAATGCAAAGTCGTCCCCTTAGGTTCCTTCACCGTCCTGTTACATTACGTACCCCCACCCCCTCTCCCACCTCCGTTGCCTCGGACTCTCGGTTCTTAAGTGAAAGAAGACAGACGCATTGCTTGGACACTCTGGGATGAAATCTTTGGCAGTGATTATAATAAGGCTGTTATTTTCTTTTACAAGTTTATCGGTTGAACGTCAGGTTGTACTACGACAAGAGATTTAAAATAATAAAGGAAACGAGATGCTATATTAATGGGCAGTTAGGCTATAACTTGTCGGAAGTTAAGAAAGAATAATAGCGGCTATTTTGTGGCCCATTAGAAATTGCTTTATATCGGTTTTGCATTGTTTGTGTATTATTCAAAACAATTTGTTCTATTCCTACTTTCTTAACGGTAGTTCGATTAGTGTACGAATAACGATATGCAATTAAACCTACCCATGAAATAATGCATTGAAATATTTACACCTATGAAATAACATTAGGCTGTATTTAACTGTTAAGACATCTGTGCACGTGTTTGCTTAATCGAGTACAGCTATTTCTTTAAAGTGCGGGACAGCGTGTATGGCTTTGAGAAATATAGCTAAGGTCGAACTTTGCAGACAGATACATAAGCGACGATGGCGAAGTGGTTCAAAGATTTCCCCATCAACCTGAAGAACAGTAACGAGAGGATACGATCTGCCTCGGAATCAAGCTCGCACGCTCGGGCCAAGCCTGGAGTCGCAGCCAGCATGGGCACCAAAGTGGGCACTAAGAGCAGCCAGCGCAAGTACTCGGGAGCAGAGAGTGGCGGCGGGATGGCTTCGTTTATGTCCGTCAGAAATCGGAAAAATTCGGCCTTCGAATTAGGACGGAACGGAGCTAATACCGGCGGTTCTGTTAAGGACGGAAAGGTCTGGGAGAGTCTCATACCCGGGAAGAGTCGCAAAAACCAGTTAAAGCTCGAACCGGGAATGGAGGGGAACCGACCACTTAAAAGCTTGAGTTCATCAAACGCATACATCAATCGGTTGATAAAGGTAGACAAACTGGACAAAAACCTAAATTACAATAGCGGTACCGGAGGTCCAGGGGTACAGGAAACCGAAAAATTAAAGGTGACTCGCAAATCAGAAACGGTGAGTGAATTGATTGTAAAGTCATATGCAGATGTGTTTCTTATTTCGAAACATACCTAGTTATTACCTCAGCAGCGTAAAATGCGAAGAGAAAGTGTTGTACCAATTTTTAAAACGTCCGTCTGTGAAAACACTGGAACAGAACAGAATTTGTTGTAGTGGGTGTGAATCCCATATTATACCAAGGTAAACTTCTTTCATTTGATTACCAGAAGCCAGATATTAACATTAATATCATTAAATATATACTTAGACTGTTTGTGAAATACATTATAGCACCTTGTAAAGTAAGACGTTGTATGACAAAATTTTTTGTCAAGCCAACCAAAGAAAGTTGTGTAGCTCTGAAAGCTGATATTGTTGTTTCTTCCTCCTCTTCGTCATCTTTTGTCTCCAGCATACTGTATGGACTCCTCCCTGTCTGCCTTCCACCTCCCTCATCTCTCTCTCATTCCTTGCCCTCATTTCACTCATCACCCAATCCTTTCAAATCAGAGTGAACCTGTGATATAATTCTGCATTTGCCAGTTAGATAGCTAACCCATTCACAGTAAAACTGAACATAGTTAAGCTCTTTCTCTGCTTTCTCTGTCATTGTTTATTCTTTTATCCTAGTCGTAAATTCTTTTTTCAGAAGGCTGTCGTGTCACCTGACGCTCCGCTCAGGTGCGTGACTGTTCCGCAGCAGCCGCCTCTGGCTGTGCTTTGAAGATGCAGGGAGGGGGTTACTGTTATGGGGGAGAGACAGGCACATAAAAGAGAAGAATAAATGGCCGGGCATCAAGTTTCCGTCTGCCCATACCTCTTTCATTTCTCTTCAGTTTTTCTTTTTTTTGCATTTTTTACTGAGCATGATCACAGTGTCTTTTAGGAGCCTAGCAGATGAGATTACGCAGTCTGGTGGTCAACGAACTTGCCGTATAATTGAAAGGTTAAAATTTCAAATGACTAGAAAGGACCCGGGAGCAGGACTCAAATTTGAAATAAAAGGAATATCTGTACTTCCAGGTAAAACTCAGGGCTGGTCAAGCCTATTGGCATCATAGAGGCACTAACTTGCCAGCTAATTTAACATCGCCTCAGAAAAGGGGGGGAGCGCTAGGTATGCCTGCCCAGAGTGCCACATCAACTAGGACCAGTACTGAGAAAACTATAATAGTGTACCTGGACCTTCATGCAGATAAGGATAGCACTTTTTTCTAGAGATGAGCATCTATCTTAATCAGCCTCCATCATTGTGCTTGTGGCCACTAGCCTGTGAGATGCCAGTGGCTGTATTAGCTCTCTGAATGCTTACATGCTGTTGAATGCATTCAGTACATGGTGACGCCTGCCCAGTATGAGACCGATTGGGATACCATATTTTAGGCTAGTCTGCTGGAGCTAGGATATGTAAAGACCCATGTCCTGTGGCTGTACCTCTCATCCAGGTGATCATTCTTGAAGACTACTCTGACCCCTTTGATGCTCAGAATACCCGGGAACAGAGGGAGGCAGAGCGTGTGGGAGAAAACGATGGATATGTGGAGCCGTATGACGCCCAGCAGATGATAACAGGTGTGTGTGTGTGTGTGCGTGTGTCTGCGTGTGTGTGTGTGCGTGTGTGTGTGCGTGTGTGTGTGCGTGTGTGTGTGTGTGTGTGTGTATACGTGGACTGAACTCAGAAGGCCAGCAACCTGCAGCGTGAAAAACTCTCCAGGGCTCAGGCTCCTCCAAAATTGCCATGGAAACCGTATTGTTCTGGGACAATGGGTGCAGTTTCCTGTCCCTGCATCCTGTTTCCTGTCTCTGTTTCCCAGTCCTATTATCTGTAGGAAGTTGCCCCCCCCAGTCCTCGCACTCTTACTGTACATGCACCCACATGTGGGAAGGCCCATCTACACCCTACACTTCTAATAACTTTCCAGAATTCAGGAAGAAGCCAATCACTTGTCAAATCACATGGCTGCTTGACCTTTTTCTCCATTCACCCTATTGTCTCAGGCTAAACAGCCATACAATAGGTCTGACACATATTGTTATTCATGGCATTTCTTATAAAACCACTGTGTTCTGGCATTATGCAGGCATGTGGCCCCTTAAACTTAATTTAAGCTTTAAACTTAATTAACTTCGGAAAGTTGTTGTATGTTTTGCTAGCAATTTAAGTATGTAGACAACTGCTTATTGTTTTGTTCCAGTTATGGACAACAGGAAGAAATCATAGCTGGCATACGGAGGTGTATTAGAAATGACTGTGTGCAGTGGTGGCTCTGAGGCTAGGGATCTGTGCCAGCAACTGGAAATTTGCTGCCTCAAACCCCATGAATGTCTGGAGTGATTCTATTCCATTCTGCCTTTGAGCTTAACCTGCAATTGCTTTGTCCTGAGTATGACGATAGTCTACATCCAGCCCTATAAGGAGTTGCTCCAATTTACAGGAAAATACTTAGGGATTGGTGGCAGGATTGGCACTCCAGCCACTGGGAAAAAAAAAACTCACACTGGGACTAGTTTGCTGCTGAGTTATCCCCTGCCGCATGGCTGCACTCAGGTTCTCATCCCTGAGGTGGTTTGTTGTGTGGTGGGTGTGGCAAAGCACTATAACCAGTGGGTGCTCTTTAACTAGGCCCCCCCCCCCCCCCCGCCCCCCGCGGGGCGGGCCCCCCCCCCGCGGCTTTATTCAGTGAGCGTATTAATGTCAGCGCTGTGTGAAACCACTCGAAGAAAACTCATCTGGATACATTACACAAAGGAGCAACGCATCATTTACTCATTATTTATCCACTGTGTGATTCACACCGGTCTGTCACACACACGGCCAAAGCCGCCGGCGCAACAGCGGTCCAGGAATCGGCTTTAAGTCCGGAACCCACTACTCAGAGACAGAAAAAAACAAAATGGCCACCTCGTTCTGAAACTGAGTCACAGTCAGAAGCATGGAATTGACGCGATTTACGGTCGCCGCTCAGACACAGGGAAGGACAGCCGGGGAGGACAAACTGGCCGTTAGTGGGAATCACGGTGCAGGGGAGACGACCGATTAATATCCAATAAGCCAGGCAGTCTTTGCTAATGATTCCATCAACATTCAAAACAAAAGACCGCTTGGGTATTATCACAGTAAATGAACACCAGGACTTTACCCTAATGAACTCTAAATATTGTAATAAATTCGATGAACTTCCTTAGTTTGAACACATGCTGTATCCGTCTGTCTACTACAGCGCCTGAGCTAAAATGCAGGCCATCTACGCACAACGACAGGTGGTGTTTAGTCTCTGCCGGTGGCTGTAGATGCTGAAAGGTCACTGAAATTAGAACTCACATTCTCGGCTCAATCCAGCAGGGGTAAAAGGAAGAGGACCGCAGTTCCGGGACCATCGCTTCAGGTGGGCAGCTTCCTGCCTGCGACTGCCGCATTAATGATCCCTGGAAAGCATGTTGGCGTGCAGTGTCGAGTGGTGTCCCATGTTTGACTTCAATTTGGTTTGTTTGCAGACTGAGTTGAAGGACGGCCTCAGCTAGCCTTTGCCCCTGCTCCCCCCATCCCCTGGGGTTTGAGCCACATGGGAAAAGAGGCAAAGGGTCAGCAGAGAGATTTCAGTTTAGTATGCAGACACTGCTTACTGTGTATGGGGCTGTTTAGCTGCAGACCGGTCAGAGTGCCCATACTGACCCCTGTCTACTACTGAAAGTGGCATGTGAGTGGCAGAACTGGACGATGGATCGCTGGAAGAAGGTGGCCTGGTCTGATGAGTCACATATTGTGTTATATCATGTGGACAGCTGGGTGCATGTGTTTCATCTCCAAGAAGAAGAGAATGGCACCAGGATGCACTATGGGAAGAATGTAAAGCAGGCAGTGAGGTGCTCTGGGGCAATGTTCTGCTGGGAAACCTTGGGTCAAGGCATTCATGTGGCTGTTACTTTGACACCTTCCACCTACCCAAACATTGCTGCAGACCTATTACACTCCTTCACGGAATTCATGGTATTACCAGCAGATACTTTTAAGTCCTGTAAGTTAGGCCTCCATGAATCGGGCTTGTTTGGTCCAGAGCATACCACAGATGCTCAATTGGATTGAAATGTGGGGAATTCGGAGGCCAAGTCAACGCCTTTAACTCTTTTTCATCTTCCTTAAATCATTCCTGAACAATTTTTGCAGTGTGGTAGGGTGCATTATCCTGCTGAAAGAAGCCACTGCCATCAGGTAATGTCTTGGTGTCAGATATCACAGGGAACCTTCAGAGGTCTTGTGAAGTCCATGTCTCTATGGGTCAGAGCTTTTTTGGTGGTACAAGCAGGACCTACATAATATTAGGCAGGTGGTTTTAATGTTATGGCTGATGGGTGTCTAGCGAATCGTGCATATTATCCACAACTTGACTGAAGTGCTCTAAAAATGTTTCCATGGCTGTCAGGATAGCGCAGCAGGAATGCAAATAACACGTGGGGCCTGAGCAGACATAAAAAAGCACCTGAGAAGCCGGAGAGGATAGCAACACAATGCAGACAAGCCTGGAGCTCCTTACCCACTTCACAAGACACAATCATACTTACTGTCTAATTAAGAGGAATGGGGAGATCATACCAAGCCATTAATGGGTGCTAATGGCCAACTTTCATCTCCCTGTTTTTGTTCCACCTCCCTGCATCTTTAAGATGTTTTCCCAGATAGCTGTGACACATCACTGGGTGAACAAAGAGATTAGTAACAGCACTTGCATCGGCAATTAGCTCTTCAGCTAACCAGCGCTTACTAAGCTGGGTTGCTCAGACACACTTTGCTATGTCACCGGTTAAAGTTCACCAGGTAGATTTACACATTCCCTCAAAGGCTTTTTCCAGTCCCTAACTGTGAAAAAAGTGCCACAAAACTCCACTTTTTGGTTGAACTACAATCACTAATGACTAAGAAATCGATGTCAAAGCACTGAATAATTTAGATGCAGACAGATGTTTCACCAAACGACACATTTCCGCTGCAGAAGCAGAGATAGCATCAGATGCTGGCTGACTCCATTCTGCCTTTGCTGAAGACATGGGTACGGTGCCCCGATGAAGCCGCCGCTTTAAGCAGTTACTGAAGTGGCTGTTTCCACGGTTCCCCTCCCAAGACAGCATGGCTTTCCTCGAAGAATAACAACAAGAATAATAAGAAATAAACGGTCGATATCCTGCAGAGGTGCGGGTGCATTGGCAATTATTCTTAAGCAGAAGTAATGACCTAATAGCCAGAAAAGGTCCGAAGTGGGATGGAGAACAGCTTCATCCCACTTCTGAGGGAAGAGTTTACCTAATAACTAAGCAATTGTCTGAGGGGGCATGGAGGCGTATGTATGTGTGTGTTACGGTGGACACTGTAGCCTAATACCTCCTGTCCCCAAGCTTACTCCCACATTTCCTCCAAAAACTGGCACCTGTAAATTTGCCTACAGTATGCAGTTCTGCGTGTCTGCATCCTGAGATGAACTGAGGATCTCCAGGGAGCCTCCTACCGGGTCCGGGCTGCCTGACACGGGCCCCAGTCTTGTTGTGACCTATACTGGATAGGAGGCAATGGGAGACTGACGGATATAGCTATACTATTGTTATCTCCATCGCCAGTATTTGCTGAGTATTTCTGTAAAAAGCATAACATTCATAGTGCTCGGGTCATAAAAGCCTGATACCAGTAAAGGGTATCAAACTGTCATTAACTTCAGCACAGTCTGTTCGGCAGACTTCGCTCTGGAGTGCCGAGGGAGGATCCAAACTGTCTGTAGGAAATGATGATTCCTTATGAGACGCTGGTCAATTTCAGCAA
This sequence comes from Pollimyrus isidori, assembly GCA_019775955.2. NCBI lineage: Eukaryota > Metazoa > Chordata > Actinopteri > Osteoglossiformes > Mormyridae > Pollimyrus > Pollimyrus isidori. Next base: position 10,784,963 of record JABFDZ020000050.1, on the reverse strand, counting down.
CGGAGCGAGCTGAGCACGTCATTCTCAATGGAAAGTTTTAGACCGTGACAGTCCACATGACTCCCCATAAAACAGGGAGGAAGCCCTCCTCCCCAAACCACAAGTGTTTGCAGTGATTCGACCTTCTACCTGTGTACAGGTGTGACACTGCATCACAGCACCTCATACACATTGGGGGCGTTAGCCGATGCTTTTATCCAAAGCAACATCCTCAAGAAATCAATAGTAGTTGGGGAAAGGACCTTGCTCCGCGCCTGCCGATGAAATTACTTTGGCGACCTGAGATTTGAACCAGCAACCTTCTGATTACTAAAAAGTTACGTGTGTCTGGACTTTCCCTGCCTCTGGGCCCGTTTCCTAAATGCAGACACTTCCTCACTGCTCTGACACATCTGTTCAGAACCTCAGAGGCATCATCTTCTACAGCCATAAGCGGCAGGCAGTTTATTTATTTATTTGCATCTTTAGGGTTAGAAGGAAATGATTTCTGAGCGGCCGCGTGGAAATACACCAGGTACTTCTTCGCAATTCCTTTCACAGCAGGGAAAGCAGACTGTCACGGCTCCGCTTTCCGAGGGCATCCTGGCAGATAACGCTCAGCAGAATGTGCCGGGGGGGTGGGGGGCAGCACTAGAAGCAGTCCCTGCAGGAGATGCCTGGAGGAGTCGGCTAGCTAAAGCCGAGCGGCTACCACATCCCAGCCTTGTCGGCATGAGCATGTACTGCAGTGCCAGATGAATCTTTTGGACCTCATCCCACAGCCGGACCCGTTCTCTTTCACAAATTCTGTGATCTCTCTTAACAGGGTAATTGCAAATTTATATGCCACAATGCACAGAATATGGCACCCCCCCTCACACCTGCCCCCAGGTAAACACAGGATCTGAGTCAGTAGTAGCCTGCTTCTGCTAGAATAACTGCCTGCGATAACATGAACTTGGTCCTAAACTCATCCAGGTGAGGACAGCTGACAGATGCCAGGACCATCGAACCATGGCAGCATGCGTCAAGAGTTCTAGAACATCTAAAGGTCACCTGTCAATTTAAAGTAGGACCTTGGGATGACATTTGGTTTCCGGGGAGTGATAGGAACTTCCCATATTGCATTTTTACTTGGTAAACATTAAAGTTAATGTATTTGAGTAGAATACAATACCCAAATTAAAGACAATAACTCAACTGTGAATGTAATCATGACATCATTATTGTCAACATCATTCGGCCTTCCAGCGTATTTCTAACCAAAACACCTTTTTATTTATTTTAAATTATGTTCAACTTCCTGGAAAACATCCTCCCATCCAGCTTATCCTGGCCAGCGTCGCAGGGCAGCACACCATTTAAAAAGCACTATTTTGCATGGTAACTTGTACTTCTGAACTACACTGTATAGGTAGCCAATCACTGTATTTTTTTGCCAAATAAACAAAGGAAACAAATGTATTATAAGAATTAACATCTAATTAAAAATATATGCACATATAAATTTTAAAATATCAAAAAGATTTCTTTGCTAAAACTAGCATTCACAGTTAATTTTGGTCATTGATTTTCAGCAGATATGGTGGATTCTTTCTTCATGAACACAGAGTACATTGAGTTACCTGCAACTCAAAAAAACTGAAAAATTTGCCACAGAAAATTAAATATATACCAGTAAACTCATAAATCTGGAGCATGGAAAGTGAGAACTACATGTTCTGAATTAGGCCATAAGGTGGCACAGTGGTTAAGACACTGGTTTTTGTGGATTTAAGTTATTCCCATAGACACAGTAGCAGTCGGACTCTGTCTTCGTAAATGGGGCACCAATGCAGCCCTGCACATCTCGTTCGGCTCTCCCTCACTCCTCTTATATAACAAGGGAGATCACAGGGACATCCACAGCTACAAGGCGTGTTGTTATGGAAACCCTGGTGCCAGGACGCAGTGGTGAGAGAACAGGCACGGGCAGGGGCAGGGGACGGACATACCCGCAGGAACATTCAGGCATCTGGTGTTACCACGTCCTGCTCACAGCCACCCCCAGCTTCCCATCTTCACTTTATGTCAACACATGAGCCGGAAAAAACACTCGCACCCTGGCAGAATGGGAGCTGCCGGTCAAAGAAGGAGCCTTAATGCTGCACAAAAAGTACAGTCTAAAAAGCCTGTCTAGACTTGTAATAAAATGGATCAGAACAGCAGCCTGAAGTAAGAACCAGAAATGCAGCTTCTGCACGGAGGACCCTAGCCTCACTCTTTCTCCCCCCGCACTCTAGGAGAAGGAATCAGTCAAAACGTAAATCAACAGATTCGGTCTACTGACTTAGCTATTAAAGAGAAATGCAAGGGACTGTGCAGATTTACCTGGAGTCTCTGCCAGCTCCCATCAGCCAGCTGGAAGGTCACAGAGAAGAGTCCTGCTTGTTTTAAACACACCCTTTACGTCACATGTCACAGAGGTGTCATGTACGAAGTGATGTACTGTGAGAAAACAGGGTCAGACTGTCCCTGGATCAATTTGGGGTTAAGGGTCTTGCTCAGGGTCCTAATGGTGAAATTGCTTTGCCGACCCTGGGGTCCTAACCCACTGAACCCCACACTGCTCCCTTGGATATGGATGTGTGTAGCCATGGCAAACATTGACGACGATATTTGTAGACACTGAAAAAAAAGGGGAAGTGACATTTGGTTGTGTGAATTTTCACAAGTGAAGGACTTGCCTTGACGCAAGTGGATGAATCATGAGCAGATAAGTCAATGTCACTCGGGAAACACTACAAAACATTGCCGTGATTTACTGTGATCCACCCAGCAGCGTAAGGAAGAACAGACATGGAGCGGTGATGTGTCTTTCAGCAGAATGTTAGTGGTTTTGTAGTAGATATGACCAACAGCATGAATCTCATTTGACACATTCTTGTCTCATAATGGCACAGCACTGGCCAAGGAAGCTTCAATCCATGATTTACACTCACTTTAAAAGACACACCCAAAGGCTAATTTCTATTTTTCCCCTCCGAAAAAATGCTTCAAGCATTTCCACAATCTGCGTGGGAACACTGTAAATGTGAGCTTATCATCAACAAGATGCCACAGAAGTAAAACTAACAAGGATGTAAATGATCTTCCTTTGACGCATAAGCCACAAACAGCAAACATCATCCAATGTGAAAACGCTGAAACTGTCTTGCTGTTACAGAGCCCAGCATATTATGTCCAAATGATAGAGCAGATAAATAAAAACAACTCTCTTGGGTGGCTGGCCCACATGTTATGAAGGAAACAAAAGTAAATGGAGCCAAAACTGAGAATTACTGTCACATAAACTGCATTTACACCATCTTCAGTGCTTTTCTGCTTTTTAATGTGTTATTTCATTGCATTTTTTAGCAGATGCTTTTGTCTAAAGCAATGCACGATTGATAAAGCGGGGCCAGATAGTCCCTGCTCAAGCACCCAATGGTGCTCTGCTAACTTTGGGATTCGAACCTGCAACCTTCCAATCACAGCATCCTAACCTCCTGAGTCACTCGCACCTGCCATAGCAACGCGGCTCAAATTCACACTGTCATGAGGTAGAGATTTTTCCCATTATATGTATTTTATATGCAGTACCATCTATCAAATACAATATAGCATCAACTTATCGACAGATGAGATGAACATCAGGTTTCAGGAATAATTTTGAGAGTGATAAACTATGAAACCAATTGATACTTTGTAGTCAACAGATTCCAGCATGATCCTCAACAAACTCATGAACATGAGGGATAACGTAGTGTTCAGATGCTTTTAGAAGGTCCACTATCTAGTAAGTCGTCTCCGTAAAAAAGCATCATGGCACCAGCTGCATCTCCATTGGTGCAGAGAGATCTCTAATTAAGGATCATTATTCGGGAGATCTTCTCATTTGCATTTCATTACAAATCCCCTGGGACCCATAATGTTGCGATACCAGTGTTGTGATTTACACGCTTAAACTTAATCACCTGTCTGCTGCTGTGGTTGTCTTGACCAGTGAAAGTTGGTGAAAGTCACTTTCAACAAAATACAGTAGACATGTTCTAAGTACATTTAGGTCCATATTACCGTGATACTGTGGGGAATTAAATTTGTCAGGCTCTATTTCGCTAATTCATATTAGCCTCCTCCCCTAATAGGGCTCTAACTTTAATGTGATTAAGAATAGATTTAAAAACAGATACAAAAAACATACCAATTACCATTATACAATTTGTCTTAATAAGCCAGAGGGCTTGGCTTAAGCTGAATAGCAAGTAAAGGGTGTATTTGTTGATAAATAAATGTTACAACTGTGCGTCTTGATTTTTAATTAAGCGATCAGGGGAATCAGGCCTGTACTGCTCCAGAATGATCTCCCCAAGCAAAGGTCTTTCTCAAACCTTCTGTTGTCATTTAAAATCTTGTGTTGGGCCAGTAGCCGTCTGTCTTCTACAGTTCCAGAAATGAGCATGAGGTGTTCTAGTTGTGGTCCAGTTAGTGTTATGTCACTGAAATAATTAATGGCTTACTCCTCTTCTGTGGCGACAGCATCTCTGATCGGCTGCTTAAGGACTTAATTTTGACACCATAAATTTGTATTTCCATTTGGACAGACATCGGTCATCGTAGACAGGTCATATTTAATATATAGGTATTAAATAATACACCATTACCAGTTTGTTTCAGTAAGCTGGAATCAGAAATGTTTGGTGATCTGAAAAGCAGTTTCAAATGCTCTGTGATGGATCTGTGCTCATATCCATATGTAACATTAATTATATCCTCTGGGGCAATCCCAAATTAAATCCTGGTATTATTTACAACCATTCTGTTAATTACTAGTACTTTGCTGATACTCCAAAACTCCACACGTCTGTCAAACCATGACAAACGTTTCAACTCGAAGTTTAAACCTAACATAAAAGACATAGGAAGACAGAATTTCCTCCTGCTGAACAGTGATAACACAGAAATTATGTTAGCAGCCGAGAAGTTGCTCAGACAGATTTCTCCATACCCTATGCAGAATCTGGATGACTTCTGGGTCAATGTGGATTTTTTAAAAGACCTTGGTATTACAATAGATAAGGGCTCTTATACTAGGAATACATCAAAAGTGCCTTTCATCTGCAGCAAACAACCAAGCTCAGAATGCTGTGTATGAAGGATAAGGAAGAGCAGTTACATACTTATGGCCTGCATGTTCTGCCCCCCAAAAGCTCCCCCAAAGTGTCTTCTTGTTCAGAACACAGCTGTAGTTCTTACCAGCACCAGAATGTGTGAATGCATTAGCCCCGTGCTTGACTCGCCACGCTGGCTGTCTGACAAGTTTAAAGAAGTTTATAAAAACATTATTTTTAAAGAGACTTACACCGATGGCTTGGGGATCCCCAGCTTCCATAAACTCCACCATGAACCAAACATTAAGATCACTCTACTTACTGGATTATCTACCTGCTCATGTCTATTTATGTCGACAGTAAAAACCTACCATTTTACATTACTAGCATGAAAAGTGAAGAAGCTTTCTTGGCTTTATCAGGGTCTCCTTCATAAATCTTCCTTGCATCCTTTATTATGCTGCCGTAGCTAAGTTCACTGGTGCCAATCCACACAGTTCCACGTTGACATTACTTCTGGGTAACCCAAGTATTCATCAGTAACACATTCAATTCCTTCCTATCCTCTCCCTTTTGAACCTTTCTTAGGCCATACTGCCTGAAGCTAACAGAATATCAACTAGATCTAGATATTTGGACTGCGAAAGCATAGTGATAAGGGATCCACATGTGGATGAGATCCGATGTCTTGTCAGCCATCACTGTCCCCTACCTCCTTCAGCTAAGTCACCATCACTCACATACATCTGACTAAGCCACATGATTACATTCACATGTGTTCCATCCATAAAAAGCACAGCACTAGTATGACTTGATCACATTTGAAAACGTCTACTAGTTGTTTATGCCATTCGGGGTTCCAATTTATTGAGGTATGAAAGGGGTTGACGCTTGCAATTACTTTTTGAGAAGACAGAAACAGTGAATTATCCCCTTAAGAATATTTGGAAAGCAAACACAAATATGGAAACGAGTAAAGTATGGGCCTAACACCCACAATAACACAGGGCAGTGAAGATGACAACTATGTCCCTCAGGATCTTAGGAATCATCACCTTTGACTTATAATAAATACTCAAATGAGCCCTTTACTCACATCTCCACATCGACGGAGGTAATATCTCCGAATTGCAAAATGGTCCAAAGCACCGAGGTGGATCCTGCACTAGATGCCAGACTATGAATATGACATTTTGAAGAAGGAATGAACTGTAGCTCCCTCTGTGGGGATCCACATGCCCATTCATTTCTTCTTTTCTTCTCTCACAATGTTTAGACTTTCAGGGGAAAACAGTTTGTTTTGGCAGTTGTGTTGTGTGGCAATAAGCATAGTCACATCGCTTACACAAATAAGCCAGTGTATTAGTGGGTACCACTGAATAGTTCAGGCAGCCAAGCATATCAATAAGAATATGCTTAAACAACAAATACAGTTATTCAGTTATAAATCAGATCTAATGGTCCAGGCTCCCCCACAACCCAGATCATAAAAAGCAAGTAGAAGATGGATGGATGGATGGATGGATGATATTACATTTATTTATAATCATAGACTATTTTTAATTTAGTTGTAATTACTGCACACTGTGTGTTTTCTATATGTACTTACTATATTGAGCACTATAATGCCAACCAAATATCCATGCAACGCTGCAATAAGGAGCAACACCAATAAATCGGGGAAGGCAGGAATTCAATGTTTGTCCTCAGTCCACTCTATATAAAAGCGCCCAATTAATATACATAAACCACAGGAGCTATGCGACAGCCTGATGCCATGTAAACTACTCTTTACACATGTAGCTTATTTGCTGAGAGACTGTAATGCAAATTTGAGTGTGAAGTGGACTCCGGAACACAGGAACAGCGGCTTTTCACAGGAACACAGATTCTGCTGTCAGAACACACTCTGCCTTAAAAACCACAGCACCAAAGTTTATGAAATCTCATAGACAGGGTCAATCCCTTAGTGTCAGACGTCGCCCATACTTGGTCTGACCGTCTCATTCCTAATACGATGACACCACTACTCTGCAGAACAAGAGTCACTGCTGGGAATTGCAGTGAGTGAAGGAAAGCTGCAGTATTTGCGATCTCACCCTTCTTCAGCAGCAACCTCTGGAATGCAAGACTAAGACTGAATGACCAAACTTCGAATGATGTGCACTGTCCCTAAACCTGGGCCACCATCTCTATCTGCCACAAATTCCTCAGACAGGTGACATTATAAGTAGCCAATCAGCCAGCGACTTTTTAGCATTGAGTGAAGAGCCGTTAATGTAGTCCAATGACACACAAAGCATGCTTTTGCACTGTCACAACAACTTGGCCTTAGCTACTTAATCTGAATGGCATGCAATTATTTGAGGAGGCTATACGGCACACAGCAGACTGATAATGAGAAGATCCCAATCAGAAACGGCTTAGATAGAGCGCATTTTTATTCACTGGCACCACTGATGTCACCTCACTAAGTACCCCCCCTGTTAAAATTATATCCTGTACAGAAGTACAGTTATTTTGCATGAAGGACAATGCGTAGAAATAATATATTCCAATTAGAATAAAAAAAGATTAATCTCGGGAAAAGTAGTCATATTGTAACAAATCGTGCTGCCATTGCTTTTTAAAAGTCAGGCATAAAAAGGCATAGGAATGAGAAGTGAAGTGGAATTTAAAGGTAATTAATTTCTTATTCATTTATTAAGACTGTACCAATCAGTCACATCCATGAATGTGAATGGTAGTCTTTGTAATACTTCCGTAAAACTTTGCTTCCTCATTATACGAGTCATCAGAAAGCAACCATTTAAAGCCAGGAAACTCACTTTAAATGAAAAATTTCCCCCGTAGAAATATCACTTCACAGTTGTGCAAAGGGGTGGAGAGAATCAGGTTGGTGCACTTTATCCGGCCAATTCATTGTATATGTGTCTCGTTCGTCACTGGCCATCTACACTTACAGATTCAGCTATACACAACCAGTCCAAGTAAGCTTACCTTGACAGGGATTCCCTAAAGATTACTCCCCACTACAGGAAATCTAATGTCTATCCTGATTCTAGTTACAATTTTGTTGTATATATTTTCTGTAAAACAACAGCACAGCAACATCCCACAAACAACTCCAACAACATTCAGCCAACGGATATAGACATGCCATGCCAGGAAAACACATCCTGCGCAATTTGCAAAAGATTAATTAAATGTGATTTCGTTACATTTGATCCCGTTGTTTGATAAGTTTGGGCAGCCTGCAAGAACGGATTAGAGTCCAGAAATAGACAATGTTAAAAAAGTATCGATTATGTGTTCCCTGTAGCATTCGTTGTGAGAAGGAAATCAGGCTGACAGTTTATCTTTAATTGTCAAACGATTGGTCTATCTATGAGTCTGTCTGGAAGTGATGCAATGATGGCCGAGACCACAGTGCAAGGCCTAGAGACCCAAATGAGGCACGGCAAGCTGAGGCAAATATACTGACAGAACAGGAACGGCATGATGGACAGTCACCCTAAGGCCCAGCTGAGACGTCATACAAACGGCCAAACGTGAGGGAATAGTAAAACTACAGGTGGGAGTAAAAAACAAAAAGGTTCCCTGTGTTTGCAAGAACGGGCCTCATTCTGGCTCCATTTCATCAGTGTGTCCAGTTTGGCTTTTGTGAATATCTAGGATAGCGTTTCCCAACCCAGTCCTCAGGGGAACCCCAGTCTGTCCACGTTTTTGCTTCCTCTCAGCTCTCAGCACCTGTACAAGGTATTCTGTGTTCCTGATTGGCTGCGAGCTGGGATGGAGCAAAAACGAGGACTGTCGGAAGTTCCCCAAAGACTGGGTTGGGAAACACTGATCGGGGATATTCATTTCCACACACTACACTCTGCAGCTGCCTCTGTCAATAATAAGGTTTTCAGCCATACATTACAGCATAGCTTCCAGACCACTCCTTTTCCCGTATTCCTCTCATGTGATTTTAATACGGTTGTTAGATAAATAAATGAAGCTGGAATTACCGTACGTAACTAACTAAACTCTCTTAGCAAAGGGTCAGAAGTGTGACTCCTGACCACCAGAGCCCTTTGGAGGGAGGTTGTATATTCTGCTGCTGCATTGCTGTCCAGAAGCTCACTCCAGCATCTCTGCTGCCTGGCTAAATTACACCCGTTGAGGTTTGTGTTCCTCTATTGTTAAAATGAGATTGCTGCAATTTTCTGAGCAGTAATCTTAGAGAGCCTCTGTGCTCCTTATTTCAACAACAGAAACGCATACTGCCTCTCGCCATGGCGAATTACTTGACAACATCAGATCAGAACAGATTAAATTACTTCATCAAAATTCATTAATCGTGCTGGTAAGAATCCAAACGAGTCAAGCGTTGGCTCAGAATTAACCATGACGCCACCTTTCTTACAAGGAAGCCAGAATATGTATTCACCGAAGGAGCTCCACCCCCCATGATTCAGGAGTCCTCACATCTCCTCAATTTTCTTAAAGTATTAGGATCAAGAGAAACTGCAATGTTTAACTGGTTTAGTCATCATTCTGAACTGAAGCAATAAAACAGCAAATAATTCACATAAAGCAACAAGCAAAACAACATAAAATCTGCAGGCCTCAACACTCTCACTGGCTTGCCACAAGCATCTTATGCGGGGCTGGAGGGGTCACTTATTTGAAATACCCCTCTAGGCTCACGGGAATGCATTGCTTGTGCGCTGTGCTGTCTGGAAACTGGTCCTCTTCTGGGTACCCCTGACCTCTCCCAGTCTCAGTCCACTGTGGGGCCAAATATTTCAGAAGATGTTCACTGTGCAAATTCAGCTCTTTAGGAATCTATTTTCCAAGGCATGTATGACATTTCTCCAACCAAAATGCTTACTCAACACTACTTAGCAAGGCTATTCGGAGGGTGCTTAATAATGTGGCAAGCAGGTAACAGGTTTAATTTAAATGCTGCTTATAAAAAGTTTTGTTTATATTGGTAAGCATAAGTATAGCCAGAAATATTACTGCTATGCTTTTAAGCAGAGATATGACCTGGAGTGAATTGGTAACATTCTGTTATGAACTAATTCTTAGATATTCTCTCTAAGTAAAGAAAGTGTTTAAAAAAGAGAGTTTGGACTGAATTCCAAGCGAAGCCATACACACGTAACAGAAAGTTGTGTGCATTCATGGGTGAGTTCCCAACAATTATTCTGAAGGTCCTGAGTTAAATAGTGCTTCCTTGCCACCCAAACACACCAAATGAGGAGACACAAAATACAATTCTTATTTAAAAAAGGCAATTTAGCATAAAATTATTTTTTGAACCGCGTACTGCAAGGGTAGAGGCTTGTCAGTCATTCTTAACCGTGATCTTTAACTGTGATGCCATTTTCCTGGGTCCCATTTCCTAATGGCTACAAGAGGAACTGTACAGCAATTCAAATTAGTTTTCACTTTAATTCGGATTTATCATCCTTTCAATAATTTTTCATGAATCACCAGTGTTTAGCCCTAAAGGTAGTTAATTCATAATTGCCATAATTTGGTCCATAAATTACTACTTAAAGACATGTGTTGTTTGAATTTCCAACTTGGTTATTGACACTAACTTCCAGAAACTTATAAAGTTTTCATCAAATCATGTTCCACTTAATTAAAGAGCTCGGATAGAACTGAACCAGCACCATGACCATGCCATGACAACCAGTGGTCTATAAACAGGATTTCAGTCCAGTGGTCTATAAACAGGAATTCAGTCCAGTGACCTCACAGGATTCTGTGACTATGGAACGGACTACCACAATGTGACTCTCTCCAAAACGTTCTGCTACCATTGTACTTTTCTGGGATTGGTGATTTTTTTTGGATGGATTGTGGCTCAGTGGATTAGGTATCTATACTTGTCCCTAGAAGATCATTGGATCAAATCCTATGGCTGATAAAGTGATCATATCTTAGTTGGGCCTTACTTAACCCTAAAAACTGCTCCCGGGATGCTTGATAAATGTCTGACTCTGAGCTGTGTCCTGAAGCCTCACTAGCACCCATGAGAGTGCCAGATGGGGTATTTGGAGGGAAAAAGTACTCTAATGCACCTGTATTTGTATAAATGGTGATCAGTGGTAATGGTAATCCCCCCTACACGATTTGGATTCACACAGACTGCATGTGCCACAAAGAAACACATTTTAATGACCATTTGCCACTGCTTTGAGGAACATCTGATGGGCAGCACGCAAACTTCAAGTGAAGCTTGTAAATGAAGCTCCATTTAATTAAAGCTTATAAACGTGGCTGACTGTGTTTCAACCTACCTAGCACTGGGTCTCAGGGAGGGGGTATACTGACGGGGAGGGCAGGGATTAACAATCACAAAATTTAAATGGCATAGACGATGGGATCTGAAACACGCAATCAATGAAATTACACAAAAAGCCCAAAGAGAAAGAGAAAATAAAAAACTTCTGTGACTCTTTCATTCATGCCACCAGTTTCAACTAGGGATGCTCATATTAACCGATTAACCGTTAACCAACCGAATGAATTTTGACCGATTATTACTATCGGTTAAACGGTTTAAAATGTTTATATATATATTTTTTTTAATTATTATTATTATTATTATTAGTAGTAGTAGTATAAAGTTTTGCGGCATAAATATGC
>JABFDZ020000050.1:10760144-10771828 GCA_019775955.2 Pollimyrus isidori | reverse complement strand
CTATCTCTAAGGGAGAGCCCAGCCACCCTGCGGAGGAAACTCATTTCGGCCGCTTGTACTCGCGATCTCATTCTTTCAGTCACTACCCACAGCTCGTGACCATAGGTGAGGGTAGGAACGTAGATCGACTGGTAAATCGAGAGCTTCACCTTTTGGCTCAGCTCCTTCTTCACCAGGACAGAGCGATGCAGCGCCCGCATCACTGCTGATGCCCCACCTATCTGCCTGTCGATCTCCCGCTCCATCCGCCCCTCACTTGTGAACAAGACCCCGAGATACTTAAACTCCTCCACTTGGGGAAGGACTCCCTCCCCAACCCAGAGAGAGCACTCTTGGATTCTCCAGAATCTCCTTGAAGCCGTCCAGAATCCGTTTTCCATGGCCTCGCCAAACTCCTCCCATACCTGAGTTTTTGCCTCAGGGACCACCAAAGCCACGTTTTGCTTGACCCGCTGGTACTCACCAGCTGGCTCCGTAGTCCCACAGGCTTTAAAAGGCCTGATAGGGCTCCTTCGGCTTGTTCACCAGCGGGTTTGGCGATTGCTGCTGCAACAGGCACCAACTACCTTACAGCCACGGCTCTGGTCAGCTGCTTTCACAATGGAGGCACAGAACATGGCCCATTCGGAGTCAATGTCCCCCTCTTCCCCTGGGACATGGGTTAAGTTCTGCCAGAGGTATGAGTTGAAGCTCCTTTTGACAGGGGATTCCACCATACTTTCCCAGCAGACCCGCATCATGCTCTTGGGTCTGCCAGGTCTGACTGGCTTCCTCTCCCACCCGCTGAGCTAACATACTACCAGGTGGTGATCAGTTGACAGCTTTGCCCTTCTCCTTACCCGAGTGTCCAGTACATGCGGCCGCAAGACCGATAACACGACCACGAAGTCGAGCATCGAACTGCGGCCTAGAGTGTCCTGGTGGACACCCTTATGCTTGAACATGGTATTCATTAGGGACAATCCATGACGAGCACAGAAGTCCTATAACAAAACACCACTTGGGTTCAGATCAAGGGGACCATTCCTCCCAATCACGCCTCTCCAGGTCTCACTGTCATTGCCCACGTGACCATTGAAGTCCCCCAGCAGAACTAGAGAGTCCCTGGGAGGAGCGCTCTCCAACACCCCTTCCAAGGACTGCAAAAAGGGTGGGTATTCTGAACTGCCGTTTGGTGCATAAGCACAAACAACAGCCAGGATCTGTCCCCACACCTGAAGTAAGTATGTCCACCCCTGCTCAGTGCCTCCCCCCGTGAGCAACTCCAGTGTGGAAGGAGGTCCAACCCCCCTCAAGGAGACTGGTTCCAGAGCCCAAGCCATGCATCAAGCTGATGTTTCACAACTTTGCGCACTAGCTCAGGCTCCTTCCCCACCAGAGAGGTGACATTCCATGTTCCTAGAGCTAGCTTCTGCAGCCGAGTATCGGACTGCCAAGGTCCCTGCCTTCGGCCATTGCCCAACTCACACTGCACCCGACCCCTATGGCCCCTCCTACAGGTGGTGAGCCCATTGGAGGGGGGACCCACATGCCTTGTTGGGGTTGTGCCCGACCAGGCCCCATGGGTGCAGGCTACCAGGCGCTCACCATCGAGCCCCATCCCCAGGCCTGGCTCCAGGGGGGGTCCCAGTGACCTGCGTCCGTGCAAGAGAAAACGTGAATCAATGTTTTTACTCATCATAAGGGGTCTGATGAGCCGGACTTCATCTGTTTCCTCACCCAGAATCTGTTTGCCTTGGGTGACCCTACCAGGGGCATAAAACCCCAGGTAACTTAGCTCATTGGAACACGCAAACCCCTCCACCACGATAAGGTGTCGACTCCAGGAAAGGACATCCCTGGTGTAAGAAATGTTAAATGGTGGCTTAGGTCATAGTGAAAAGTTCACTTGGAAACATATTTCAAAACACTAGCAAAGAAAACACAAAAAAAGGAATTGCCTGAATTAAGTCTGCATTTCAGTGGGGTTCCAATGGAATAGCTGTATAGGTGTATAGGTATGAGTTGTTAGAGATAACTATAGAGCACACACTTAGATGCAGTGCAAGTATGCCGGTCCAGCCTCCTGGAGACAGACACTGAGTGCTGAAGTAAGGTTAGGGCCTTCATCTCTTTCTCTCTCTTCCCTCTCACTCTGTCTGTCTCTTTCAATATATATATCTCCTCCCCAAAGGCAGCCCTACCACCCTCAGGGAAGAGGTTCCGCATCCAGGCCGTCACCAGTCCCTGCGGCAGAAGAGCTGGAGCCAAAAGATCTTGAAAAGCTCGCTGACCTCCGGCTCGGAGTCAGGGGCGAACCCGATCAACCCCACTCTGCCTTTGGAGAAGCAGTGGTGAGGCTGTGAGACGAGCTACGCTTTGGCTGCATGTATGAGCTGCGATTATAATCTTGATACAAAACTGGACGGGCAGATGCTGCTGCTGTGCGCATTGGGGGTGGTTGTGTCCATTCTTCTGTTCCTTTTCCATTACCAATTAATATACTGTCCTTATTCATTCAAACTAATGATCTACATTTTTTGTTGTTAGCTTCCCTTATCAGTCCCTTCTTCATTCTGAGACATCTGATAAGTAACCTTCTTTGTCAAATCTTTTTCAACCATTGAAACACAATTTTGAGACAAATTGCAAAAGGTGAAGGGCATCCCCTGACACTTGGTCTTGTCGGTATGATAACTCAAAACTTATTTTTCTGATTTCTACCAAACTTTGTATGGGTGAAATTTTGAGACATAGCCATTTCCATTCTCAGGTTATGGGGTATGAAATGATTTTCTGAATATTATAAAAATTAACTCAAAATATATTTTTTTCTGTTGCCAGCACCTCTGCTTGACAGATTTTCTCAGCAGTATTCCAACAGTCGATGCAAAATTCATTGTGGGGAACTTAAATTTTGGGGTAATTTAATTGTGCCCTTGTCTAAGTCAGTGGTGGCACATGAAAGAACAGCCGCAGATCTGGTGAACCTGATCACATTAAGACAAGTCACACCAAGTGCTCCAGAGATGACAGATAAATAGCCTAACCCCAAGCTTTCCTCTTGGCTGTGAACATATGTACATGTAAGTGTATGTCTGAAAAGGAGAGTGATTAGCCATCGTGATCATTCAAAATGTGCGTTCAGCCATCTTGTATGACAAAATCATTTGTTCACCTGTATATCCTGTTATATTGTGAATGATGAATTTGAACTCTTTGAAAGGGGCTGTATACTAAATCAAAATGAAAACTTTTATAGCAATATAACGTCAAAAAAGTGATGGTCACCACAGTGATCACCATTTTCGCAGACTTTCAGTGCAGGGTCCGCACCCCTCCCAACCCAGAACGGGATGAATGGTTTCAGATGAGTGGTTTAAAATGAATGGATGGATGGACATTTGCCTGGTAATCGCCTCAACTGAATGTGCCAAACTCATTAACTTGTTGATTAAGCTGCGAGTAGTGATGGCCAAAACGACAACTCATGAACCATTTGCTGTATTTTCTGTCCCCACAAGATGGTGCTCTTGGTTTACTTTGGGGGCATGCTTTGAGTCCTATCAAGTTAAGTGTGCACAAATTACAGATGTACACAAGTAATGGCTAATGATAGTTGTAAAAATAAACGATTAAATACCATCCACAGCTTAAAGTGTCATTTCCTCTGCAGTGTTGTTAGGTTGAAGGTCATCACAACTTGGCAGTTGGGGTATCAAAATTATTTTAGAATTTTTCATTCAAAAGTACGAGTTTAGGGGGTGTGTTGTTTAGAGCGGCGAGTGTGACAGGTGTCAGAATTAGATGGGGGTTGGGGAGTGACGGGGCTCTCCGGGGAATACAATGCTGGCATTTCAACATCCTTTCTGGATAAATAAAGACATATAAGGCAGTGAGCCACTCCATGGCATATCCCGGCATTGTACCCTTTACCATCTATGAAACCCAGACTAGCATAAACAGTTGGAAGATGGATGGATGGATGGAAGGGTGTTTGCTGTAACTTATGCACAATTAAAACTTGTCCTAAAACTTTTAGGGCCGGTTTCCCGAACTAGGATTAATACTAGTCATGGACTAAATTGCTTCAATCAAGATTCACCTTTGTAACTCAAAGCTAGTCTAGGTTTAGGCTTAATCCTTGACTGGGAAACTGGCCATTATTTTGTTAATTGCGATTGCTGTGCAGAAAAAAAAACTTTTCATCTTTTCATTCATCCCCCCATACTTCCACTCTCATGGTTTTAGGGCTGCAAAAATCGAACTTTGTTATGCAACCACAGAAAAAATTAAGAGGCCACTCTATGTTTAAAACAAATCTACATTTTTAAATCCCTGTTTAATTCTGGTTCTGCTGGCAGAGGCTGTGCTGAGCTGTTGGTTGCTTCCAGGTTCAAAATTTCTAAGACAGCAGTACACTTCAATAAGGTGAAGCAGGAGACACTGAGAACAACCAAAAACCAGTCAGGTAGAGGGCAGAAGTGACTTTGTAATGCCGGAGATGACCGTCAACTTTTCAGACAGTGCCTCATAAATCAGAGGATGACATCAAGTGACCTTCTAATGGAATGGGGAACAGTAAGTGCAGGTGTGAAGTGCACTACTAGGGCAGCTTGTATCTATAAGTGACTGTTAGAAGCAGGACTGAAGTCCCATAAAGCAAAGAACAAGCTCTTCATTAATAAGAAACTTGGGAGGACCAGGTTTTAAAAAAGTACATTATTAACAGACTCACACCCTTAAATTCAAGAAATGAGTGAAACAAACCATTTTGCGGTGGTCTCCTACTTTTTTCCGCGGCTGTGAACTCAGCAGCGGATTAAAAGCATTAAACAACCATTCAACTGCTGAAGCAAAGCATAAATAATTATTTGTCCTTTCTTTCTCAGTGTCTTTTGCTCTACTTTCATGCACGCAGCAATTTTGCATTTTCTTCATGAAATTTCCTTTCTAGTTTGACAGTAACTCTGGCTCCCTTGAACTGATTTCCATGTGACATAAGAACATGCTGATCGTCCAGTGTGTGTGACCATGGTCCTTACCTGACTCTGCTCATGCTCCTTACATGACTCCGTTTATATTCCCATTATGATTCTGCTTACATGCATGATTCTGATATGACTCTGTGTACACTCATGCTCCAGAAATGACTCTGCTGACGATCATGTTCCTGGCACGACTCTGCTGACGATCATGTTCCTGACATGACTCTGCTGACGATCATGTTCCTGACACGACTCTGCTGACGATCATGTTCCTGGCACGACTCTGCTGACGATCATGTTCCTGGCACAACTCTGCTGACGATCATGTTCCTGACACGACTCTGCTGACGATCATGTTCCTGGCACGACTCTGCTGACGATCATGTTCCTGACACGACTCTGCTGACTATCATGTTCCTGACACGACTCTGCTGACGATCATGTTCCTGACGCGACTCTGCTGACGATCATGTTCCTGGCACGACTCTGCTGACGATCATGTTCCTGACACGACTCTGCTGACGATCATGTTCCTGACACGACTCTGCTGACGATCATGTTCCTGACATGACTCTGCTCATACTCATGCTCCCCTAGCTGGTACCATGGCTGCATGACGCGCCAGGAGGCTGAGGCCCAGCTGCAGGCCTGCAAGGAGGCCAGTTTCCTCGTAAGGAACAGTGAGTCGGGCACCAGCAAGTATTCTATCGCCCTCAAGTGAGTGACACTCTTACATAGTTCTTACTGTATCTTAATAGTACCCTTTATCAACATGCCTATCCTCTAAGATTCTTTTTCTTGCATTAATGACTGTTAGTGTTATTGCATGAGTTTTTTCCATTATCTTTCCTTGATTAGCATGTGCGTATCGTGTGACGTATTGTTCCAAAGTTGTATAAAATCATCAGGATTGTGAAGCCCCTCAAAGGATTCCTTCATTGTGACTATCCATGTTACCAGAATTCCTCCTTGTGGCTTCACCGATTCTCTGCCTGGCCCATAAATTCTTCTATGTGACTTCAGCTGTCCTGTGTTAGGCCTTTTTATTCATATCTGTGGCTCCACTGCCTCTGCACCTGGCCCTAAAATTCCTCTCTGTGGCTCCACCAGTACTGTGTCCGACCTTAACGCCCCTCTCTGTAGCCCCACTCCCCCCCCCCCCCCACTCTCTCTCCCCCTCTCCTAATGCTGGGACTACTTTTCCCACAGGACAAGTCAGTGCTGTGTGCACATCATTGTGGCTCAAACCAAGGAGAGTGGATTCACCCTGGACCAGAGCAGCTGTGTGTTTCCCAGCATTCCTGAGATGGTCCACCACTACTGCACCCAGCAGCTGCCCTTCACAGGGGCCGAGCACATGAACCTGCTGCACCCGGTTCCCCGTCTGCACTAACGTACCGGCAGAACCAGCTGGACCTCACCAAAGCAGTCACACTTACTATCTCCCTGTCTGTCTCTGTAGGTTGAATGCTGACTCTAAGTGCAAGACTGTGGCTTTTATCTTTTAGACCCACCCTGTATGTCCTTCATACACTGACCACACCCACCGTCTCCAATACCTCCTTTCCACCAGTGCTGTGCCATTTCTGGCGTGGCTGCTAACAGTGAACAAGTTTTCAGGTGGTGCTCAAGTGGCATGACCTGAGAACTAGGCCGCGTTTCCACTAGTTAAGAACAACATTTGTAACAGATTACTGTGTGCTGATTACTCACACAACACTGGGCATGTAACAGTTTTGAGTTTGTTAAATAATGTTTTTTTGATGGAGAATGTTTAGGGTAATGCTAACTTAAGTTAGCAGTAATTAAAACATTCTTTTTACAGAACATTACCTAGCTACATTACAAACCCTTACTAATTAATATTTATAACTAATTATTTGCTGGATTTTTGCTGTGTAGATTTTGCAGTTGTACAGAAGACGGGCATCACCCATCATCCTGATATCAACGAACAAGCCATTGATGGGACATAGTAGTTCGTGGATTCAGTCGGACACTGTTCATCCAAAACATCAGTTTGCCACAAGCATTTGACGACATATACTACTGTCTCAAACATACACCAGGGAGAGCAAACACCAGTTTTTGATTGTGTGTACCTGTAAGGAAAAGTACTACATTTGCGTGTTGGAGGCGGTCTACCTACTCTGGGGCATTTAAATATCTTCTACCCCATGCTGCTGTGTGAGAGTACTTTTTTGTAATCTTGTCTTTATTTTTTTTTACTTGCTATACTTTGCTCCGTACTACAAATGTCACCCACTTTCTCCAGCTATACATTAATCTCTGCGTATGTTCAGCAAACACACAAGTCAAACAAGACACCAAACATTGGTGAAGTTTACAGTGCATCGTAGTCCCTCCCCACACGCCTGCATCACGGCTTCGCAATTCCAAACCAGCAATTCTGTGGTGTTGTGCCAGAGGCACATTTTCAGGCACCGCACCAGATAATTGTACGTGGAAAAGCTTCGAATGAGTAGGTACCAGCTAGGCAAGGCATTAATGGAAAAGGGCTAAGATAGTGGCTTAGCCCCCTAAATGCTCCAGCCGCTTTAATATGGGACCAGAGAGGAAGAGAAATAGAGATGGGAAGTTGGCCTTAAAACTGGTTCTGCTTAATCATGTGGGAAACATGTCATTGTTCTCTAGCCCCATGTAAGTGTGCCAGTTTAATATGTTCACAGGGTATTTTCAGGCCATATGCAAGGGACCAGCTCTGTCTTGCTGCTAGTGTCCCCTTTTTGGGCTTCACTCGTTCTCTTATTTCTCACCAATCTTCCTTCACTAAGAGTCCAGAAAGCATTTTAATAAAAGGATTCTATATGTCATAAATGTATGTTAAAGATTAAAATAAATTACACTTTTTAATGTGCAAAACACCTGATATCTATAGCACCCAAACAATTTTTTTTCTCAATGAATTTAAGGAATGAAATGTGTCAATGAATACTGACTTCTAATGAGTGAGACAGGGTCTGCATGCCACAACAATGCGTGTTGGTGTATTTGCTTTAAAAGTCAGTTCACTCTGTGCTTCTCAGTTAAACATCTGCAAACATACCAGGTTCATCATGAAATTTTTAAATAGATGTGACTTTCGATTTTGTGTGTACATTCCTCATAAGGGCATAAGCTTTAAATCTTTGACTGTATTGAGCAGAATTCAATAGGTCTACATAAGGTGCAACTGTAAGTACCGTCTGTCCATAAGTCAAAATAAGTTTTTCTGCTAGCCTGTTAATGTCTGTAAGTGTGACAGTTGCTGTGTTTTGCGGCCTGTGACAATGCTATTATTCTGTGCATATGGTAGTCCCTCTTCAATCAGTAGTTTCATTTGTAATTGTTTTCCAGTCAGTCATAGTGAGTGGTACTGTCTGTGGTAGTGTCTTCAAGAGTCACCCTGTCTGTTGTAGTGTTTTAAGCCAGTCACTATGTCTGTGGTAGTGTTTTCAGCCAGTCACTATGTCTGTGGTAGTGTTTTCAGCCAGTCACTATGTCTGTGGTAGTGTTTTAAGCCAGTCACTATGTCTGTGGTAGTGTTTTCAGCCAGTCACTATGTCTGTGGTAGTGTTTTAAGCCAGTCACTATGTCTGTGGTAGTGTTTTCAGCCAGTCACTATGTCTGTGGTAGTGTTTTAAGCCAGTCAATATGTCTGTGACAGTGTTTTCAGTCAGTCACACAGTTCGTCAGTAATGGCCAGTGGCCCTTACAGGAAGGTGGAAGCACTTGGGGAGGTCCCAGCTGTTCAATTATTCACAGGTGCAGCACTAGGATCATCTGCACAGCAATGGATAGAGAAGCAAAGGAGAAAGAGTCAGACGTCATCGTCTCACATCCTTTGCTCTTGCTCACTCTCCTTCGGCTTTCTTTAAGAGTAACTGCTATTTACACCAGCCCTCCAGATCCTTTGATGCCCATCCGTGTCACACAGTATTCATAATACACTCTTCTTCCTTTGTTTCTCATATATTAATTATTCAAGTATCTAATCGACCATGTGGCTTCATTTAATTCACAGTAGTTTAACCTTTGCCTTTGAAGCCCCTGTCAAACACTCCCACCCACTGTTTTCTGTTTAGCTTTTCAGTTAGAAAGTGGATTTGGGACAATGTCACTGAAACAGCTGCAGCAAAAGACCAAAAGGGATACATTACACAAAAGAGTAAGCTGTTAGATGGCTCTGATTGTAGCACAATTATTTGTGCTGATCTACCTTAGAAGTTGGTGAAAAAAATGACAAAGATCCTGATGCAGTTCATCACTGATGCTGTGTTGCACACGGGGTCCACGTACAACAGTGACAGTCTTTGATCTTGGTGATGAATTACGTATTTGCCGGTCTACCAACACTCTTAAAAGCACCGCTGGCATAGCTGCACACCTCTACCCCTCCCCTACCTAAACAAATAATTAAACGATTGTTTTGTTGTCGTTCTGAGAAAATCTCACTAAATCAGAGATAAACTTCTAATAATCAGTGTATATGAATTTTAAATATTTACCTTTATTCCAAAATATTTTCAATGTTTTATATTAATATCTTTCATTCAGCGCGATTTAGTCACAATGATGATAGGCTTTGTAAAAAAGTGCTAACCTCTACAGTGAATACCAATAGCACCCCCGTACCACCACCACCTCTGTCGCGTAGCGTAGCCAGCATACTCCGACTGGCGCTTGATTTGTTTCAGGACATTTGGCTAAAGGTACAGGAAAACAGGGTCCCGGCCACGGCGAGCTTTAGTGGGTTCCTATAAATAAGCCGACACGAGCTCACTATCGATCATCTTGAAGAGCATCCCTTCACACATGTACAGCACTGCGAATGGGCTTTCCTCAGTGCAGCGATGGGTCCGTGGATGCTGATGTACCTTCTCACCATTGCGAAAAGTGAGTAGCCTCTCGATCGTTTGGATTTAAGGGAATTTATTGACATTATCAGAAGAGGTATTTATTTCTTTCACCTATCGCTCCGTGGACTCTCGGCTTGTTGTCAAGGTTGGTAATAGGGACAGATAGGTAAATGGACAGGTACGCAGACCAGAAGAGCAAGAGGACACCTTTATGAACGTTTTATGGCGGTTTTATGATGAAATCGGTAATTATGTACAGATTAAACAGACTAAACGCGAAGCACCCCGGGATGTGCAGCGTTGTGTCACTGTGTGCGGATTTATTGGAATTCAGCCTTTCTCGTCGTTACACTGGGTATAGTGCACGTTTTGATGTTTATCTAACCTGTTTAATGTATTTGTTATTACAACAGTTGTATAGCAAAACGTCTACCCTATATTTTTTTCTTCAAATGAAACAGAATTATTGCTATAGTGTAAATCTCACTTAGTAGTCACGCCGTGCATTATATAATGTGGATAAATTAAGGTGTGAGTTAAATTTACAATACTATAGCTTAATTATACACAGAACGCAGTATGGTTTCGTTAGATGTTTAAACTGGGGGGTTGTACTAGGCCAATATCAATTCAAATAAATGCGGCCAGACTCTTTGACCATTTTTCTATGTTTTTTTTCATATCAGCCTACCTTTATCCACAAACACACACACAAAAGCCCTCAATCGCAAAAAAGATGAAAGCGCACATTTACGGATACAAGCAAACGACTTCATGGGCGCCGGTCGTGTTTTAATGCAGTTTAATGAGGCGTCTCCCTTTTAAAAGAACGATTTATTACCTCACGTAGTGCACATGAATTAGCGGAATCAGCTGGCAGGTCGGCCGTCAGTCGTGGACAGGGGGTCGCTTCTACCTCAAATAGCTTTATAGCTGTCCGGCTGATAGCCCTACGGTAAGGTAAGCTGACACCCGAAGGATGGAGAAATGATTCATAGTGTATAAATGATAACGGGTGAAACAAAAAAGCTCATAACACGAAATAATTAATAACTATAACTAATAACTGCCCGGTTAGCACTGACAATATTTCCTTCAAGTTGTACGTGTTTCGGTAAATCCAAATTATTGTGTACCCAATACAGAGTATTACCACCCTACGATAGATCTTGATATCAGTACTACCGATCAGAAATAAATTTTAGTTGGATTTCTTTTCAGTTTTATTTTCCCGTGTCAAATACCTGCAGTAGCAAGCAAGTCTTATGTGAAGAACAATTACTTAGCCATGACTCTTTAAATGTATGTGGCTGAATGGAAGCAGTGTCTTAAGGTGGCCTGGGGAAATTTTACTAGCTGTGTGCTGTGCAGATACTATGAGGGCCTTCTCAATATATGTTCCCACTACTAGGGTTATATTGGTAGGGCCCTGCAACAAAGGGCTCCAATATGTCAAGGCACTGCTTCCATTCACAAGCCTTTCTCTGTCAAGCCGTGGATGGTCATGGCTCCCTTTTTGATCTGTTATGCCTGATTCGTCCAAATTGCCCACCGCTGATTTTCTGTCAGTTTTCTCAATTGTTGTATTATTTAGAGATGCACCGATCCATACTTACAGTACAAAGTATAAAGTATTTGACGGATCGGGGATCGGCCGATGCGTGACCGATTCATGTCCTATACTTAGGCCTACTTATTTAGTTTTTTGACAATCTCTGAATCATTTTTGTGGCCCTACGCTGCACTTTTTCTAAGGCCACAATGTCCTTTTTATGATATGTTGACCAAACCTGCACACAATATTCTAGGTGAGGTCTCACTAAGGAATTGTATAATCTTAGCATTACCTCCCTTGACT
>JABFDZ020000050.1:10740293-10760044 GCA_019775955.2 Pollimyrus isidori | reverse complement strand
CTATTAGAGCATTTATGTAATTTATTTAAACTTTATTTTACCAGGTAAATTAACTGAAAACCAGTTCTCACTGCTTTCCGTGATATTCTGGAGAAATAGCAGATAATGCATCAGAACTGCCTAGGATACAAATGTCATGCGTGTGACTAAACTCTTCAGCCAATAAGTGCAAAGATGTGTTGTCATGGAGGCGGTTCCGGTTTGTGCAGCCCAGGTAAGCGGTCACAATGCATCTAACCATAATGCATTGCGTCAGGATCAGAATGCGTTGCTTTATGCTAGCGCTGTAAGCAAGTTGAACGCACCCAGTGACCGGACTGGGGAAACAAACTGAAATGTGGACTAAGGACTAATGACAACAACCAAAAACAGCTGATCACATGGGGATCCCACAAGAGGTTAACAAGGGAGCATGGCACATGGATTATGGAGCGGACGATTGCGGCAGGACAGGGGTAATGTTCAGATAAGGTCTTTATCGTTTTGGAAGCCATTAAGAAAAAATGCTCTTTTTGTTTCATCCTATTCATTTTGTGTTTAAATGCTAAAAAAAGAAAAAAAAAACATATTTAGGTATAACTTTGAAGGGCTGGGGACCAATTAATTGGTTTTTCATTACTTCTTATTGGAAAAATTCGATCAGAACTCTTTAGAATTCGATTGGGGGTCCAGAACGGATTAAGTTCGAGAACCGAGGTACCACTGTATATACAGTACAGGCCAAAAGTTTGGACACACCTTCTCGTTCAATGTGTCTTCTTTATTTTCATGACCATTGGTAGATTCTCGCTGAAGGCATCAAAACTATGAATAAACACATGTGGAGTTATGTACTTAACAAAAAAAGGTGAAATAACTGAAAGCGTTTTATATTATAGTTTTTTCAAAATATCCACGCTTAGCTCTGATTACCGCTTTGGCATTCTCTCGATGAGCTTCAAGAGGTAGTCACCTGAAATGGTTTTCCAACAGTCTTGAAGGAGTTCCCAGAGGTGTTTAGCACTTGTTGTTGTTGAGTGTGTAATCAGAGCAAAGGGTGGTTATTTTGAAGAAACTAGAATATAAAACATGTTTTCAGTTATTTTTTTTTGTTAAGTACATAACTCCACAGGTGTTCATTCATAGTTCTGATGCCTTCAGTGAGAATCTACAAATATAAATGGTCATGAAAATAAAGGACACATTGAATGAGAAGGTGTGTCCAAACTTTTGGCCTGTACTGTATAGTAGCCTATTATTGATTTTTTTCCTCTTTATTGTGACACAAACCAGTCACCTCTTAGGTATACCAGAGTCAAGCAGCAGCCTCAAGGCAACTTAATTTTTAAGGCATAATATTTTTCAGCTTGGTGCGTACCCCCGCCCCCCAGGTTTTTGCTCGTACTCGTTCATGCGTATATTGAACAATGCCGCTTGTAAACAGGATGATTCAGTTTGCTTGTAGTGTATCCTCTCAGTCTGCCTGTGATAGGGTATATTAGCATTGTGCTGGATTTACTGGAGCTGTATCGGTATTTCCTGTAGCACATTATTATTGGACATGCATGCGACTAGTGTGGCAGTAGTTGGGTTGAGGAGTTTGCAGGATTAGCAGCTCTCCACTATAGGCTGTTGCTCTACTGGGACTAGTGGGTGTTTGCTGCATGAAATGTCGTACACTTTTTCCGTGTGGAGCACCCTCAGCATGAAAAAGGCAGTTTTTTCTCTTAAATAAGTGAATTGATTTTCAGATTTAGTGTAAGAACTGGGCTGTTGTTTCAAGTTTGTTCCTAATACTGCCTGCTTTTTCCTATGCCCTCAAATTCTCATTCTTATCCACACCCTCCCCATGCCGTAATGTAGACCCCCTGAGCTTAGAGGATCTTCAGTGGGTATAATGTATAGTAAGATATCAGTACTTGTCTTCTGGGCGAAGAACATGTCCATTTTGTCATTATAGTAGATCTGTGCTGGGTGAAGTTAAGGACAGAGCATTAGATGCAGCAAGGCTTAAACAAGCAGCACACATTAAATATTAATAGTTTTTTAATGCCACATTTCTGCCTAATAATTTTCTCACACAGCCACTAATGGCTGCCACTAATTTAGGCACCTTGCAGATGATGTAGGACAATTATTTATGAAGGTTCATAAAGCCAGAGCCCCTAAATGCTTCAGGACTACAGGGCGTCTGTATAAGTTATGAGCTTGTCCAGACCTATTACACTCTTAAAAATTGTTGGCACAACTGCAAAAAATTATGTTAACAATTTGCATGCTTTTTATGTTTTGCCGGTTTCAATTATTGAGTAAACTATTTTAAAGTTAGACTTAAATACAATTATTTGCCTTTACTTCTTAAATACAATTATTTGCCTTTACTTCTAATTAAGTTAAAACAAATTATATCACTACAGCTTTTGAATGGATATCACTCATTATATGAACTTTTCGCTGTTTTTCCGTATTTATTTTATTTCCATTTTACGGCTGCTCTCTGAAAAAGCAGGCAATGCAGTTATAGGACCAGAAAGTGTTGGTTTTTATGATCATGAAAACAGACACAGCAGCTGAATATTTATAACTATTTATGTAGCTTGCAGGGAAGAACAATGTCTTTTTATGGAGTTCTTAATAGGAGAATAGGGACAATTAGGAAATACAGTAAATATTGTCAAATGGGGCTTATATACAATACCTCAGCATGCTCAGCGTAACTCGATCACTGACGATACAATATTATTGGGCTAGATAATGTGCGATACTGAAACAATTCGTACATCGCTAGTCAATTATATATTATATTAAGATAAGGCTTTTTCTATAAATTCTGTACGCAAATTATAAGTTGTTGCGTATGCGGTGGTGCAGGGCGAAGAAGGAGGGAATCCAGCAAGGATACGGGGAAACAAGGGTTTATTGCACTACACACTGACATAAAACAACGTCAATGCCGCGTCTGCCGGAAGAGACGCAGATGCAGACCTAAAAACACAAGACAAGCACAGGACTGGCGAGTGGCGACGCCACACAGGTGGAAACGATGGGTAATCACAATAGGTAACGATGTGGGCGTGGCACACACTGGAGGAGCGGACGGCGCTGGACGTAATGTAAATCAATGGAAAAGAGAATATACTGAAAATACCGTATCAAAAGTACAGTACCTGGTGCAGTAGAAAAACGCCCAAAGCTTCTGCGTAGATGAACCTCACTTCAGAAGTTGCAGTAACTTGTAATTTTTCAGATGTTAAGGGAGCGCAAAAATATTTGTTCAAACTATGTAAATAACTAAAATAACAGCGTGTTCTTTATTTTTTTTTTACTTACTTATAAAAATAAGTTAACTAAAGTGGGAAGATGTACCAAATGTAAAGAGAAACATTTTTTTAAGTGTTAGGCTACTTACTATCCCCGAATACTTTGTATTGAATATTTAAGCAATGAAATTACAATTGAAATGTTTTTAGTTGAAATGTTCAATGTTTAAATGTATGGACATTACATTACAATCCACAAAAATTCAAAGCCTCATTAATGCAATGTGTTTTTATTCGATCAGTGTAATTCAACGTGTTTTTTGTCATTAATTTTCTTCCATAGGGATTGTGCTCACCAAGGTTGATGTTGCTTAATTCCAGGATTTGTTCAGAGTCTAGAATAGTGATGTAAAAATCTAGTGTTTTGAAAAGTATGAATAGCCTGATGTTAGAGTTTTGCTCCTTATAAATAGATTTTAACACATACATTTGCTGTGCTTGTGTTTCTGCTACCCAACCATGCTCAATCTGTAACTTATGTATTACTGTTATATGAAGCAATAGAAATATGTTGTTTAGTACCTGTCCCTCTATACTCAGGAAGCCTTGCAGCAGACACAGAAGAGCGGTTGGTAGAGCATCTTCTTAATCCTGCTCATTACAACAAACTGATTCGCCCGGCAACCAATAGGTCAGAACTGGTAACGGTGCAGCTGACAGTGTCCTTGGCACAGCTAATCAGTGTGGTGAGTGAGTGGGTAATTCACCCTGTTCATGTGCTGCATGACAAGCTTCTGTGGGTGCTCTCTACTGCCCTCTAGGGTAAATATCAGGCTACTGCAGCAATGTAACATTCTAGACTTTCCTCTGTGACATTCTACTGTGAGGTAGTTTATGATGTGTTTTATCACATTCTCCACCTCTTCCATTGAGGTTTAGTTGTCTGTGTTAACCTGGTGCAATCTTTGATTGTCGTATTGTTGTTTACCCTCTTTACAGCATGAACGGGAGCAGATCATGACTACAAATGTCTGGTTAACACAGGTGAGTGTTAGGTTACTTCTCTGTCCCAGTAAAATCTTGGGAGCCCATTGTCCCACAGCACCACCTAGTGCCCACACCAAGTTAGAGCTGCTCTTTGCACTCCAGCCTACAGGCAGGCTCTTCCTCCTGGCACGTGCTGCTAGGTGTGTCACAGTATTGTAGTCATGTGACCATCCGCATAACTAAATAGCAGCAGACATGGTTGCTGTTTGCCTGCATGCTGGATAATGGAGCAGGGAGGGAGAACAAGGCCCATACAGAGCCCTGGCTTTGTGTGCTGCCTCATAGCAGCTGTTTTTATAGTAGTGGGCTCTTACAGTACAAGCCTTCTGTTTGAAATAAACTAAATATTTTCTTCTGCTTCAAGCGACTGCTTAATAAGATTCTCATGAGTGCCTTTTTTCGGGCTTTCTTCCCGTTATTCTCCCTTGTTCACCCCTGGAAGACCTTGAGCTAATTAATCAGTGCAGAGCTATGCAACCATGACACCATAAGCACATTTTACCCACTACATTCGCCTCTAGCTCTTCAGTAACCGTCGCACAGCTCGCTGCATATACCCACATCCCCTGCTGTGGCAACACCCAGCAGCCCGTCATTCTCTAACATTCAGTCACTCTGCAGGAGTGGCAAGACTACAGGCTGACATGGAACCCAGAGGAATATGATGGGATGCTGAAGGTCAGGCTGCCCTCTAAACACATCTGGCTGCCCGATGTGGTGCTGTACAACAAGTGAGTGCTCTATCTATCTATATATCTGTCTGTCTGTCTGTCTATCTATCTATCTTCCATAATTTTGCTGGGGAGGGTCCCCACAGTGACATTTGCTCAATCGATGACCACACTATTACTGTATTATCCAGCCATTATAATTTTTGTTCAAGTCTGCCACAAAGACACTGGATATTTTTTGGCTCTTGTCTGACCAAGCCGTAAGGAGTAAGGGAAAAATGCACATTTACAGAGCCCTGTAAACCTTCATGGAAACACATGGCACTGGAGGGTATAATGGAGACTGTAGTGTAAGACAAAGTGCATGCTGGAGGTTTGCTTTGCATAAGGCTAATTTTAAGAGTTTTGTTGCTCTCGAGGTAGATGTTTTGGGTGTGGCTATTTACGGGGTTAAAGGTAACTGAATCTAGCCAGCAGGATAGCTCAGTGTTAAAGGAATGCTGCCTAACAAGCTCTGAGTAGTAACGATGAAGGTGGTGAATGATATTGACAGGCCTTGCAGCATCCTTTGTAATACAATGAGGCCTTACTGGCAGGTATTTAGGTGTTACTATAAAGGCAGTGTAAGGTAATACCGCGCATTAGGCCTGTAGGTGACTGAAAAGGAACCGGCAGCGTCGCCTCCAGCCTGTCAGGGTGACACCTGTCATCCTACCTGCCTCGTTCCACCATGCTGACATCACCCGTCTGCCGCGCCTGGGGGCCGCGACCTGCCATCCTTGACCCACTTATCGGGAGAGGGGGGCAGATTCAGTATTGACACGAAGATTGTGTTTGCTATGTATCTGGCTGCGGGGGTGTGTGGTGCCTGAAGGGGTACAGTGGATATGGTCCCTTATCTCCATGAGCATCTGACCACTCTGACGCAAGCTGTGGACGTGGCGTCTGGCCCCGCCCCCTCGCTGCAGGCTAATCGGCACATCTCTTGTCACTCTAGCTCTCCTGTGTATCGCAGGCGTCCTTCCTGCCCTACTTCAGCTATTTATGCCTGTCTGGGCTGCAGCCCATGTGCCCCCACCCAAGTCAGCAGCGACCCAGCAGGCTGGGTATACCCAGCTCTTCCAGGAACTCCGCACTCCTGCGGCTTTGCAGTTGAAACATACTTAACATTCTCACTTCTAAAAACAGCACATGCATGTAGCATAACAGTATGGTCATGTTGCAAAAGATCGTAACTTACACAATTAAAGCAATTAACTTGTGTCTCAAAAGCAAATAATTTCACTCATGAATTAGTCAGTGCCACGAAAATTAAATGTACAATCAGCATCATTTTAACCAGTCAAAAAGCTAATATGTTGTCAGTATATCAGTATAAATATGCTCCTGAGCTCCACAATTCTGAATAATAGTCATTTGCTGCCTTCTCATTGTGCTTGACTGATCATTCTTCTTTAGCAAACTGATACTTATTTATGTCAAAGACACCAACAATTTCCCCATTACAAGGCTCTACATTACAGTTTGTAAAGTTCACTGGTGAGAGAAAGCACTCAGATGCACATGTAAGGATCATAGCAACCAAAAAAGTCACAGAGTACAGTGTAACAGAAAAACAGCAAAATGGAAAAACAAGGACAACAAAAAGTCAACAAAATCACGTACTGTGGGAACCAGAAACAACAATGCTACATCACTGCAATTTATAGAATGTATTTTTGAATCATTCTGAAAATTTGCTGAACTCTTTTGCATGAGATCGCTTACACGATGATTACATACATATATGGTTTTGGGTGTAATATTACTATAGGAAACGATCTGTTTGTCGCGGTCAGCTCCCCTTGTCCAGTCTGTGTGCTTCTCTCGTTGTCGCAGCCTGTAGTGCTTCCCTTGCTCCCCGTTGGCCGCATGGCTCAATGAGCTGAACATGTGGCTATGTTAGCCCCTCTGTTGTATGCTGGATATTGCTTGATGTTAGATTTATGTTCTGCCTGCCTGCCCCAATCCATTTGTAATTAGTCTTTGTTTATTCCCTGTTTACTTTTGACCCCTTGTGGTCCTTTATTTTTATAGTGTTCCCAATGTGTTCTGTTTTGTGAGTGTATCTTGTGTTTTTTAGTTCAATTAATAAGCCCTGTTTTGTCCTGAGATCCACAAATGGGTCGTCCACCTCCTTCCTACCTGCCTGCACTGTGCTCCATCCATGCACCAAATCCACCCAGATCCTTGACAGGACAAACCACTGGGGAGGTAAACACAGGCAGGAACTTACATCCTGTCAAGTAAAACTGTAACAAGGATGTAAAACTGTAACAACTTCAATGAGAGAATCAAAAGGGTTGTTCTTGCAAAGCTATGGAACATGCATCCTTAGAGTTGATATATTTCTCAGACTACTTCAGGCATTTGTGGTCAATCTGGATATCCCAGGGCTCTGCTGTGTCTCTATTTCACACAAAGCCACGTGTGATATCTGAGAACTGGAGGTGTATCTTCTTCACATGTACCACTCTTGCTGTTGCAGTGCTGATGGGATGTATGAGGTGTCTTTCTACTCCAACGCCTTGGTCTCCTATGATGGCAGCGTCTTCTGGCTTCCGCCAGCCATTTACAAGAGCGCCTGCAAGATCGAGGTCAAGCACTTCCCATTCGACCAGCAGAACTGCACAATGCGCTTCCGGTCCTGGACCTATGACCGCACTGAGATAGACCTGGTGCTCAGGTCAGATGTGGCCAGCATGGATGACTTCACGCCCAGTGGTGAGTGGGATATCATTGCCCTGCCAGGCCGGCGCAATGAGAATGCCGCCTATGTGGATATCACCTATGACTTCATCATTCGGCGTAAGCCCCTTTTCTACACCATCAATCTGATAATTCCCTGCGTGCTCATCACCTCGCTCGCCATCCTGGTCTTCTACCTGCCATCAGACTGTGGAGAGAAGATGACCCTCTGCATCTCTGTCCTCTTGGCCCTCACTGTCTTCCTGCTCCTCATTTCCAAGATTGTGCCACCCACCTCCTTGGATGTACCACTGGTGGGCAAGTACCTGATGTTCACCATGGTACTGGTGACCTTCTCCATTGTTACCAGCGTGTGCGTGCTCAATGTGCACCATCGCTCTCCCACCACTCACACCATGCCCCCCTGGGTGCGCCTTATCTTCCTGGACAAGCTACCCACCTTGCTATTCATGCAACAACCCCGCAGGACCTGCCAGCGGCTACAGCTTCGCCAGGCGCGCCGGGCCCAGGAGCAGGTGCGGCTGGGTACAGGGCCGCCAACAGAGGACAGCCGCCTCGCTGCAGAGGACAGCCAGTCTTGCACTTGTTATGTCAACCAGGCCTCAGTAAAGCAGCTTAGTGGGGAGGCAGGGGCAGGTGGGCTGAATGGGCTCAGGCCAGGGGCAGACAGCATCTCCGTGGCCCCCAGTCCAGGGAAACCGCCCCCCATTCTTGGGCACACACTGCTGACACGCGCCTGTCCTGGGTTGGACGAGGCAGTGGAGGGAGTGAGGTTCATCGCCAGTCACATGAAGAGTGAGGATGATGATCAGAGTGTAAGTTACTGCTTCTGTGTCTCCAGTTTTTCCTGTACCTCCCTTTTATGTCCCCTGTATTTGTATTTATTATAATTCTGTGCTTCTTCCTCTGATCCCCTTGCATTACCTTAGATCCTCCACCTCCTTATCTCTCCTATTTTTCATACTCATACATTCTCTCTTTCCTTTTCTATCTCCTGTCCCTCCCTTACTTCTATTTACTGGCCTTTCATGCTTCCTTCTGTTCAAAACAGTCCTTACGCAATCATGCTGTCGAAGAATTCACTCAATTCACTTTAGGATTCACTTTCTAAAGTCTGACCAGGTAATCAGTTGTGTGATCGAGACTCCAACTATTCATAATATTAGCCAGACTTAAGATCATAGAAAGAACACAATAAAGGTGTGCTCATACTTGGCTCAGTTGCCTTATCGAGTATGCAAGTCAGTGAATTTTATTTAATCATGCTGCATGTATAAAGATTTTATCAAATCTTCTCTATCAAATGTTTACCAAACTCATATTTTACCAAAATGTACTAAAATGGCCCCCACAGTCACCAGATCTC
Source organism: Pollimyrus isidori (assembly GCA_019775955.2). Classification (NCBI taxonomy): domain Eukaryota; kingdom Metazoa; phylum Chordata; class Actinopteri; order Osteoglossiformes; family Mormyridae; genus Pollimyrus; species Pollimyrus isidori. Next base: position 10,750,973 of record JABFDZ020000050.1, on the reverse strand, counting down.
AACCCAATAGAGCATCTTTGGGATGTGGGGGAACGGGGGCTTCGTGCCCTGGATGTGCATCCCACAAATCCCCATCAACTGCAAGATGCCATCCTATGAATATGGGCCAACATTTCTAAAGAATGCTTTGAACACCTTGTTGAATCAATGCCACATAGAATTAAGGCAGTTTTGAAGGCAAAAGGGGGTCAAACACCGTATTAGTATGGTGTTCCTAATAATCCTTTTGGGTGAGTGTATATGCGTGTATTAGCTGTGTAATGGACTGGCATCCAGGGCGTACCCCAGCCTTGTGCCCTATGCCAGGGATTCCCAACCTACCAGTCCGTAGCCAGTATCCTACCACAAGGAATCTGTTTTTACGAGGGGGTTGGTTAATTTCCAAAAATGAACTGCATTTATCCGTCTGTCCTGTAACCCAACATGCAATATCAGACTTTTACCAGACTTGTTAGTGCCTTGTGTTTGTTTGTAGTTTGTTTGCCTCTCAAAAAAAGAATATCGCTATGTATCTACTAAAATATTATAAAGCTTTTAATGTGGTTTGACTAGTTCATGTTTCTTGTTTGTTTGGACGGACATGACGTCACGCACCTCAGAATTTACGACTTTGGAGAGATAACTCAACATCCTGACTGCTTCACAGTCAGCTGCAAGCTGCCTCAGTGTGAGACAATGCAAGGAATATGAAAAAAGCAAGGGATGATTTGGGAGTCGTTAGCTTGGTCACCCAGTTATGACTGGCAATGAATGCAACTGCAGCCAATGAGAGCACAAGGCATTGAGTAAGGGGAAACCCAGGAGAGGAGTTGTACAATATCAGTAAGCTTACAGCAAAAGTCTGCTTGCAGTCTTCTCATGTGTGCGTTTTTTGGAGACCAGACAGCTTTGTTGGAGATTCCTCCTGGTGAAACATCCTGTAATTTGTTATCCCCTCTAACTGATCAATCATCTACTATGACAACCACAATGTCTACAAGATTCTCAATTACAAGACATCAAGTTGTGTAGTGTGAACAGTACAGTGATCAGACAACATAGTATAAAATGATAATTTAGTGTGTGGATGGAAATGGATCATCTGTCCTGCTAATTTATCCACTGCCAGCAGCAATCCCCCAGTTGACAATTTTTACTGGTCTGTGAAATTTTTCTACAACGTAAACCAATCCGTGATGATCAATAGGTTGGCAACCCCAACCTCATGCTGCTTGGGATAAGCTCCAGCCCCCCTGCAATCCTGACCACTATAATTGGTTAGGTATTGATCAGTCTAGAGACTATTGATTCAAAGTACAAGATTCCATAGTGGTATCATAGGGGAATTGAGGGCACCTAAATTATCTATCGTGGTGTTACATCATTAACCAAAGACATCTGTTTGTTCCTGGATTTCACCATGACCACTGTTATTGTCTGGCTTCTGAATATTGAAGTACAGTCATGGATTCAATTTTAATCCTCGGGTCATCCAAAAATATTCAAAACTATCAGGAAGTGAAGAGGGTTTTCCCAGAAATCACATGTTTTTTTAGTCTTTCTAAAGCAAATTCATAATTAATCTCTTGTATCTCAATTTTTGTAAAGGCTGCCCCAGAACAAGAGCAGGTGTTTGGTCCAAGTCTATGTGGAGTTAGAGAGAACCACGATAGCCAACTCTAATGAGAAACAGGCTGGAGCCAAAGAGCTTGATTGATGGCATGAAAATAAATCCTGCATCCCGTCACACTGTAATTGAGCAAGCGGGATTCCTGACTGTGTTATGAGCCATATGTCCTTCCAGACATCCATAGCTGTGTACTGAATGTCAAACAGAGAAATGTTAGCTGTCAGAAGGTTGTTTATAACGAACAGGCTAGTGAGACAACCGAAACCCTAATTGATAAACAGCATTTTCCTATTTTGAATTGAGTTATTGTTGTACTGTAAATAATCATTAGCTTTAGCAGTTTTTAGCTCTGTTGGTGTAAGACTGACCAGTGATCTTTTCCTGACCTCACCTCTCTGTAATTGCACAGATCTCTGCATATTGACATTGTGTCTTACCTCTCCTGCCACCCACAGGTCAGTGAGGACTGGAAGTATGTTGCCATGGTCATCGACCGCCTTTTCCTCTGGATCTTTGTGTTTGTCTGCATCTTTGGCACCATTGGCATGTTCGTGCAGCCTCTCCTGCAGAACTACACTACCAAGACTCTTCCCCACTTGCCCGGCTGACCAATACAAGCCATGCCACACAGATGGACACAGCTAATGACCAATGCCGGTTGGAGTGGAAGTTAGGACTCCTGTAGAACTGGACTGGATGCAAAGGATTGTCATATTCAGATAATTTTGTTTGATGAAAATGTTAGTAAATTTGTATAAACTTTAGGAACTATTTAGTTTTACTAATGAAAGTAGCGTGTTCAAAATACCCCATACTTTAAGCTGTCTTTTTTTTTTAAAAGAAAAAAAAACAACACAAGCCAAAACAGGAATACTGCTTACATGACATCAGAAAATTACTTCTCTCTATGCACACCTTTTAACAAAAACATACACCCACTCTAATAGTTACCTACCTTCCTGTCTTGCTTGACTGACACCTATGCTAGCAAAAGTATAAGCAGCCAGATAAGCATCAATGGATTAGTGTAGTTTGGTGTATCAGTAGGACATTTCTGTTGTCATATCTATGTTTTTTTGCAGTATGGGTATATTATAATTCAACAAAGCAGTGTCTACACCAGACATACACTCACAGGTGTCACATGGACATTGTTCACCTCAGTGGGATTGACACTAAGGTCAAACAGTCGACATTTGGCAGTTTGGTGTATTTTTTAACATCAGCATTTTGAGCACAGCTTCCTGTCACATATCAGAGGGCTTCTTAGCTCTCCTCATACTTTATTAGTCTCTACTGATTGCTGACTTGCTTTTCTGCTCTCTCACCATCTTTTGGCTCATTTTAGTCCAGTCTGCTCTGCCAACTCCAACTCACTCCTACTTTCTTCTCTATCCCCTCTTCCCTTCATACATTTCCCCTCCATTTCTGTGACTTAACACCTCTTCAGTCACCAATCCTGTTACTGATGGGCACCTGCATTTACTTTAGCTTCACAGTAATGACAATCTGTGTTATCATACACTTTTGTGTACATATTGACCATAATGTTTTTATGCATTTAATGTCAACTATACTGCTTTTATGTACGTTCACAACAAATATCTGTCTCTGGATACTGATCTCTTCTCTATGTATGTCTTCAAACGTCAATATACACTGCACTTATATCACATTTGTTTCTCTGTAACTGAAATTTCACTTCTGCAGATTGCAAATCCATATTAATTCAATACCCGTTCATGCTAAGTTGATGCCTGTGGTACACCTATGAAGTTGGTCCATTGAATTTTTGGGATATTTGCATATTAATGTTACTGTATGCTGCCCCCAAAAAAAGGAGTTGGGAGCATGTATAAATAAAGATAAATTCGGTCGAAAAGATCAGAACGGTTGGTTAAAATCCATGTTTATTCTAATGAGGAGGAACAGTTGGATAATTCCGTACAAGGCTATAACATTTTAAATAAACAGAAATGACCGTGACAGATTTAGCAAAAAAACAATTGAATACTATTTTGATGGATCTCCAAACAGTCCTGATTCTTGTGCTAATGTGTTGATGCTACTCCAGTCGTGTTTGTAGCCAGCCTGAAGATTCCGATTTCATAGGAATGGTGGGTGGGTCATCTTTGGGAATGACTGGATTTGTGAGGCATCTTCCCCTATACTCTACTACTCATTCCCCTAATATCACTTGCCAGAGGGGTGAGTCCTTGTGGAAACGTGGTGCTTCTCCGCCTCCTTCTCGTACTATTTTCTGATTGACATATTTAAGTGTAGCCCAGACGACCTATCCAGCCTCTCCTCCCCTCCAAGACCCGCCCCTTCACTCCTTCTTTTCAGGCTTGTCCTGGAAGAAGTCGTTGCAGGCCACAGTGAGCGCGCCCACCAGGATGACGAATTCTGTGAAGTCCACCTCACCGTCATTGTTGGCGTCCAGGTCCTTCATCACTTTGTCCACCGCGTCCTTGTCCTGGGCATTCTGGGGATGGATGGGCAGAGCAGGGCTGTGACTGTGCCAGTGAGTGATGAACGATGTGCATTGGTGCGTATTAGCATTAGCCTGGGTGCCCCATGTTAATACGCTTATGTGTCTGTGAGATCACTCACCCCCAGGTAGTTGCCTAGCTCTGCCGTGAGGAGCTCCTTCAGCTCTCCCCTGCTCAGGGTGAACTTGTCCCCCTCATTCCCTGAGTACTTGTGGAAAGTCTGGATCATCAGCTGCATTGCATTCTCCAGGCTGGTGGTGGGCTCTGTGCTGGACATGCTGGGAAGGAGTTTGGAAGGAACAATGCAGACAATACAATGAAAATCAAATGCAGCTATGGACTCGCAGATGATTCTGTCATCGATGATCATGTAGCAAGTAAAAGCAGTGGCGTTGCTTATTGGGCTTGATCAAACCCTATCTGTAACTTGACCACACAGCTACTTTGCCAACCAAACTTAAATGATCAAGCATATTAACAATAAACCTTGTATTTCTTTTATTCTTCAACTATCCATAAAACATCTCCTTCTAGTCACAATAGTCACAGGAACCTGTGCTAAAAAATACTACGGCTGGGTTTGGAATGCAGTCACCAGGAAAAAAACAGTATCCTCACTATCAAATGATTATGAAGAAGAGAACCAGAAATACACCTTTCATGTTTCACACCCTTGACTCCACTGGATGTATGCTGTTGTCAATGTGTTAGTCGTTGTCATGGTAATCCAAAATTCACAATGCTTTGTTGCCTTGCCAAGTTTCCTAGAAACTTTTAAGAGGTTTTTTTTAATACTTTCTATTCCCAAACATACACAGTGGAGAAAGAGGAATACTACAGGCAAGACACTAACAGTATGCCACACGATGACAACAAGTGTAGCAAATAAACATAATACAACATACTGTAATGCCCCTAAAGAATATTAAGGAACTGCAGCAAGAATAATAAAAAAACACAATCGTTACTTGCACCTTCTTTTAATGTTTAAGTCTCATACTGTAGAATCATATGAAAAAAAGTTTAACCCAGGAATTAACTGCAAAACCAGTTAAAGAATTCTGTATTGTGTGTCCAGCTAAACACCTAAGCTTGGTTCATGGCTTTCAGCATGTCTCAGCTTTACTTTGACAGCTGTTGTTTTCTCTACCTCAGTATTAGAAAAAACAGTAAGGAAAAGGAGCAGATATTCTTGGATTGGCAGACAAGGTTAAAAGCCTGTGGAGGATGGGGACTGCGGCCCCTCGCGTACTTACCTGGTTGGTGAGAGAGCAATGCCTTTGTTTGTCGCAGAGAGAGCGAGAGAGAGAGAGAGCGGAAGACTGATGAAGGGGAGAATCTGTCTGTGGCTTAAATATCAACTCCCCCCCACCTCGCCTCACCCTCCAAATCTCCATTACCATCCCCACTTGTCCTTTCCCCCTGGTCTACCTTTCTCCTTCTGGTGACGCAACAACCCAACTGAGACACACTAGGGGTCATGTATCAGGTGGGGGAATGTCCTGGGCATTTTCCTGCTCCTTCATTACCTCATTATTAGGCATGTGGTGATGTGACCCTGGCTCTGTCCACTGAAGCTGGGAAGGTGAAGCCAACACCATGGTGTTCTGGTTGGGCGAAGACTTTAGCTCTGGTGGAAGCATGCCAGGGCATTTTGTCTGCATTTGTGAGAACCAGTGTACCACTGTTGTGGCCTACATAGAGCTACCCTACAAACCCTGGAACAGCTGTGCAATGCAGCAGCCTGCTAAATGGTACTCGACTACACTAAGGTGACCATTACAGTGAGGATGTGTACTTACAGATACACTATATCTTTATCCTTGAATTCAGAATGATTCATTGCCACTGGTGTATTAAATCAAGCACCTAGTCATGCAGTCAGGTTTACAGGCATTTGTGAAAGAATGGGTCACTCTGAATTCAAGTGTAGTAGTGTCACAGGATACCACTCTTGCAATAATTCAGTTCATGAAATATCTTCCCAGCTAGATATTCCACAGTCAATTGGTAAATGGTATTATTGAGAAGTGGAAGCATTTAGGGAACAACATAAACTCAGCCATGAAGTGGCAGAGCACATAAAGTAAGAGCAGGATTGCCAAGTGCTGAGGTGCATACTATGTAGAAGGTGCCAATTCTCTGTTGACTCAATAACAGAGTCCAAACTTCCTTTGACATTAACTCCAGCACAACAACTGTGTGTTAAGAGCTTCATGGAATGGGCTTCCATGGTGGAGCTTTTGCATGCAAGCCTCACATCACCAAACACAGGCATCAGGTGAAGTGATGCAAAGTTCTCCACTACTGGAGCAGTAGAAATGTGTTCAGTGGAGTGATGAGTCACGCTTCTCTGTCTGGCAGTCTGATGGATGAGTCTGGGTTTGGTGGATGCCAGGAGAACATTACCTGGCTGACTGCATTGTGCCAACTGTAATGTTTGGCTGAGGAAGGATAATGGTATGGGGTTGTTTTTCAGGGGTTGGGCTAGACCTCTTAGTTCCAGTGAAAGTAACTCTTAAAACTCAAGACATTTTGGACAATTCTATGCTTCCAACTTTGTGGGAGCAGTTTGGGGATGGCCCTTTTCTGTTCCATGATTGACTATGCCCCAGTGCACAAAACAAGATCTATAAAGACATGGTTGGGTGACTTTGATGTGGAAGAAACTGACTGGACCACACAGAGCCATGATCTCAACCCAACAAGCACTGTTAGGATGAACTAGAATGAGGATTATGAGGCAGGTCTTCATGTCCAGCCTTAGAACCTGACCTCACAAATGCTCTTCAGGATGAGTGGGTAAAACCTCAATTAAACTCCATAAACTTATATGGCCAGTTTCCCAGTCAAGGATTAAGCGTAAACGTAGACTAGGCTTGAGTTACAATGGTGAATCTCCATTGAAATGGCAATTTAATCTAAGACTAGTTTTAATCCTTGTTCGGGAAACTGGTCCATGGAGAGCCTTCCCAGAAGAGTGGCAGCTGTTATAGCTGCAAAGGGGGGACCAACTCCATATTGAGGTCCATGGATTTAAAATTGGATGCCACAAAATTTCCTGTAGGCATAAAGGTTAGGTGTCCTAATATTTTTGTCCATATAGTATATGTTCACTTGCAGGAACATGGTGAGAATGTGGTTGCCAAATGGGCAAGACAGAGATATTAAAAGCAGCAAGTGTTTAAATAAACTAAAAAGCTTGTATACATTTACTTGGTTGAAAAACCCATCTTGAGAAAGTGATGTTATGAAAACAGTGTTCCATATGGGACTAAGTGGAACATACCAGACTCGTTCTTCAGTGTCCTCTAGGATCTATGTTAATCAGATGAGCTCAGTTGGTCCATGTTAGCAATTCAGATTTGCTGTTTCCTGACTACAACAATCATATTGTGTCATTAAATATGAAACCTTTGTAAAGTTCTGAGTAAGTGAAGCATCCAGCAGCAGACCCACCATGCATCATCGGTGCAAACACAACACACCACAGTGGCACACATACCACATTGTATTGCATGCAATCATACACAGGGATGCACAGCATTCATACTGTATTATTATGCTCTTTAATGCATGCAACATTCTCTCTGGTGTAATCCTTATCCTTCCAACTGCTTATTCAGAACAGAACCACCATGGGCCTAGAGGCAATCCCAGGAGGGGTAGAGGACTCTATGGAAATGCACCAGACCATCACAGTGCAAACACTCACATATGACAGCCAGTTCAGAAACCAATTTGTCTTAACACATTTATTTGGTCTTAGGGAAAACACGGAAGTAGCTGAAGGACACCCACAGAAATGGGGTAAATGCAAAGTGCAGCTGTGGAATCAGGGCCCAAATCCTGTCGCCAGCATGTGCCAACTCCGAGCCACAGGGCCAAATTTCAGCTATCAGCTACTCAAGTGTAATCACTTCAGATTAAAAGTAATATGACACAAAGGTCTGGGAATACTGTGAGTCTTCTTTGTTAGAAAGCCTCACATGTACATATATCAAGTGCATGTTTAACTTGCCATGCAGCCCTCTATTGGGTAGGAAGCAGGAATATAGGCAGGTGCTGAATGAGCCCATCCCATTAATTGAATTGAAATTATAATTATGTTTAATGAGCAGCATCATTAGTACACTTAAACAGGAAAATAAATAAGGATAAAGTTATTTCAATTGTTTATTTCCCTGGCAGATGCTTTACAGCAACACAACTTAAAATGTCATTATTTTACATGTATCCATTTTTACAGGAAGCAGTCTGTGTATGGTGCCTTTCACATACGCGGGAGAAGCCCACCATGTCTCCCAGATTTATACTGCCTAACGCTACCTCTACATACACAGTATTGTGATGAAGTGCGAGCAGGGGCATCGAAGCGTAAGGTGGGCATACCAGCCAGTGCGGTGGGGCTGTCCTGGCCACACACACCCCCACCGCCCACGCCAGGCCTCCAGGTGTCCAGGGCACTGGCTTTCTGGTGTTCATTCCATCTCGCCTTTAAATAATTCACCCCCGTTCCTTACATGGATGGGATGTCATACACCTGATATTCCAAGTCTTTATCTGTTGCTAATTGAAAGGCATTTAAAAAGTGTGCAAAGAGTAGACTGTCGTGTAAATGTGTGCACAGGTAACGAACACTAATGCTGTGAGCATGTGGATGCAGCCACACGGGTATTAAATACTAGTGCTGCCAGGATGCTGCAGCATCCATAAAGCTATTAAATACCAGTGCTGTCACCTGACGATGTAGCCATGCAATTATCAAATACTACAGCTGTCAGCATGTCAATGTACCTGTACAGGTATTGAATGTTTATCTTTCCAGGAGCTGGGTAACATTGTGTCGTAAGGAGAGCTGAGTCGTGTCTCAGTATAATGTTCATAATAGAATGTTTAAGGGCATTACTGTTAAAATTACAGAATAGTTAAAAAAGTGAGTTAACATACAAGCATGCAAGTTTAAGTCATAGCAAAGATATGGATTAAACATATATTAATGTTATGCACAATGCTGTAGTGTATGTTTGCTAAGTGGTTTGTGTGATGGTTAGAAAGGACTGCTAATTGTTGTGTGTCATGGTGAATATATGATGGCATATAGTGTTATATGACTGTACTCGTATGATCGTAATCGAGGACAGTAGTAGTGTGTGCTTATGACCTGGCGATGTTACATGGTGTATGCTGCTGTGAGGGTGCGGTCACATGGTGTGTATGGTGTGAAGGTGTAGTCACATGGTGTGTGTAGTGTGAGGGTGTGATCACCTGGTGGGTGTGTTTGGTGTGAGGGTGCAGTCACATGGTGTGTATGGTGTGAAGGTGTAGTCACATGGTACGTGTAGTGTGAGGGTGCGATCACCTGGTGGGTATGTTTGGTGTGAGGGTGCAGTCACATGGTGTGTGCTAACAGAGTGCTATGCTGTGCATGGATAGAGCCAGTTGAGGGAATCTATGATGCTTCTTCTTGCTCTCCTTCTGCTGCTGGTGTCTCCATCGTATTGGTGCGTTGTTGGCTCAGAGTGGTAGCAAGGTAGCCCACCAGGGTCATGTATTCTTGGAAACCGACCTTGCCGTCATCATTGCTATCCAGCTCTTTGCGCATCTCCTTAATGGCGTCCTTGCTCTCCGTGTCCTGAGAAGGGCAAAAATAGGTTTCTTGCCTCAGTACAGCACTCTAATAGCTCCTGTCAATATCAGTACCACATACACATAGAACAGGACTCCAGTTTTCAAATACACTGTCAACCGACTTCATTTTCAATTTTTTTAAGTCATGCTTGTTTTAATTAACAAACAAATTCAGCTCTATTAGGACTTCTGAGTTCATACTAGTTACCAAAAAAAAAAAACAGCTCCAGATTGTATTAATACAATCCTAATAAAATTCAGCCTTACGATTTAAAATTCAATATACAGTAAAGAGTGGTTGGCAACACATTTTTTAAATAAGCTGTGATTCAGTTCTGTCTAGTATGGGTGCGTTCATTCCTCTCGGTGGGAATGGCGGTTTCTTCAGTGAATGGCAATGTTACCCCAGCAGCAGCAGACTTCTTAAGCTTGCATTTGATCACAATTTAGCATTTAGCACTAATGATATTCATTGAGCAGAAACTGCAGTCACCGCCATGATGTTGCTCAGCTGGTTCTTCACAAGGTTCTGGAAGTCCTTCTCTCCCAGGCTGTCCTTGCCCTTGGCTGATTTTAGGTAGACACTCACCAACGTCTTAATGGCCGATTCCATCTCTCTCTGTGTCCCAAAAGTGAAAAAGAGGGAGTGAGACCAATCTTTCACCTTGGATAACAGTACTAGCACTGGGTAAAGTAGATCTGAATCAACACTGATGCTGATACCTCAGAATGTGCACATGTGAGGGGGGCTCTGTTGGCAAATATATAAACAAAGTTGCAGTATTGCAAGAAAGGTATAATGTGGGAGCGTAAACAATGTAAGCAGTGTGTCTGTAAGTGGCGGCGAGGGGAGGGGGGGGGGGGGGGTGGGGTGGGTGTGATGGTTTTATGCGGCAGTGGGGGTGGTAGGGGTGCCGCCGACAGAAAAAGAGACTTGGCGGTTTATAA
>JABFDZ020000050.1:10687248-10702499 GCA_019775955.2 Pollimyrus isidori | reverse complement strand
TATATATTATTGTTATTATTGTGCATATTATTGTTGCAGTTAGTCGTTATTAAACTAATTGTTTCCATTGTGGATAACTGCATACTCGAAGGCACACAAATTATCATATATGTTTCTCTACATTTCTATTTGTAACAAGATCAAAACGAGGTTTACTTTAGCCTACTTTTTATTAACCCAGCGGAGCGGTAACATCATAAGCCGATCGCAGATTTACTGACGCTCATATATAAACCCATCAACTGCTGAGCTGCTCTTACCTTTTGCTTGCCGTGGGACAGACGCGCTTACGAAAAGGACGATGAATACGTATAACAGTCCCATCCTCTTTTACAGGAATACGATCCACGATTAGAGAAAACAACAGTAAAACAATGATAAAACTTTACTTCCGTATGGTCAACTGTGCAGTAATAAATAACAGTATCCCCAGAGCTGACCTTTGCAAGTCCTCTTTTCAAAGAAAAAGATTCTGCCTACAATGCTAAATGTTTTGAGGGTTGAGCTTTTCTGCTCAGTTATTGCTTAACCGCAGTATTAGCAATAACTGAGGGAACGTGAGCTTGTAGGATGTGGATCTTATTTTACGTGCAAACGGTGTGTGTGTGTGAGAGAGAGAGAGAGAGAGAGAGACGGCGGCCGAACGCCAATCGGGGCGCTGTTTCCCTGATAAAGACAACCTCTGCTCCTCCCCACACGTGTCAGCACTGCCAATATAAAGCAACGTGGAATCTAGCTGGGATGGGCCAAGAAGATTTTATTGCTCAGGATTGTGGAAACTAGGAGTAGGCAGCAGAAAACCTTTAAAACAGACGAAAATTAAAAGAGAATAAGGATCGCTTTGATTAGAACTGTGGAGGGAAGGTCGGTGTCCTATGTGCGGCACAAACCTGAAGTACTGCACTCCCTGGATGGGATGAATTTTCCAAATATGAACTACTACAGTAAAGGAAGACACCATTTCTCCAAAACAAGTGTTATGTTAAGCAGTATATGGCTGAAATTTCTCGAATTTCTTAGCAGAAAGGCAAACAGCATTGGTACCCAAAACAAACCATTGTACCATCATATGTGTCTGTCTATCTGCTTTCTGTAACCTCTTGTCCTATTCCAGGTTGTGGGGGGTCTGTAGTCTAAGGCACAAGGCAGAGATCAAGCCAAGATGAGGTGCCAACCCGATGCGTATATTAATGTGTACTGAAGCCTAAAACGTGTGTTAACAGGCAAATCAAAATGTGCATGTCTTCCTCTCCCTTAGAAAGCAAACAAAATGGCATTTTTAAGTGCTGTAACACATTACAGCTGCTGCCAAGCATGCACTGGATTTTTGACAAAGAGCTGTTTGTGAGGCAGGGTGAATACAGCAATGGTTATTTTAAAGAGACAGATTCAGGCATTGCAGAATACTGTCAAGCAAAGTAGTTAAACAAAAAGAAATATTTCAGTTTTTAACTATATATGCTTCCATTTTATGTTTTCATGTAAGTAAGTAAAGGTAGTAAAAGTCATTTTGATTGGAAGACTGACAATAATTATAATGTAGCGTGTTTATAACATGCGACACAAAGAGGTGATGGCACCTACTGTCAAGTACTGTCTAATTATGGTTGCAATGATCATGAAGCTCTTGAAAAATGTGGAATAATGTAAGATGCTTTAACATAAAATACCATTCATTTATTGTTCTATAATAGTTCTCATTCGCCCTCCCAGCAGTCCCAGATCTTACATTCGTCCCTCCATCCGCTTATCAATCCACAAATATAATCATTTTTTTCCAAGAAAAGCCTCCAGTTTTTTAAGAGATGCTGGAGACAGTGACATTAAAGGGCAGCAGGCATCCAATACCAATCCCAGTTCACCATGGTCAGCTTTCTTGACTTATCGGGCCAGATTTCTTGACTCTAACATTGTTGAAGCTGGGATGATTGATCAACCAATGTTGTAAATTTTGTTTCCCCGTGTGGGAGCCTGCCTATTGATCTCGCACTGCACAAATAATAAAGTTCAAAGATGTTTAGTCCTGTTATGGATGGAAAGCATTTAAGTTCATTCTGGTGTTTCATACAAACACTCTTGAATTTGTTCAGTAGTGTATTTGAGGGTGTCATCTTGTTACTGGGGAACATTATGAGGTCACAGTGTGACCTAAGCTGTACCGAGGCTCATATTATTTAGTTGCCATACAATCCTGCAGATGAATTTGTGGACCTAATTAAGATGGCTTCCTATACCATTATAGATTTCCTATCTTATTTAACATTGTGGGAGCAGGCGCCTTGGAGCGGCCTGGGTACCCTGATAGACTTGGGGGATCCAGGACAGGGCTCCTTGCTATAATTAATAAAAGACACCCAGGATACATTATACATCTGCTCGGTAAATTTCATCATGTGGGTCCACCTCTCACTGCCCTTAATTGAGGGGTTTAAGTTTGTCAGGGATGCAGAATTTTTAGCTACACCCCTATGTATGAGTCCGAGTTTTGTGCTCATTATACGAAGTTATGCATCTTTTTGCATCGGTCTTTGATCCATCCAATTTGGAAACAGTCTTCTCAAAAATTTGAGTGCTAGTTCACTGTGGTAGTATTTTTTTTGTAGTGTTTAGGTCTGCTGTGTTTGTCAATCACTGTCAGTTATTTTCAATTTTTTTTGACCACGTTTCTTTGCTGATGCAGTTTATCCTTTATTGCATACGCAGTCACCTAATAACAGTAAATAATTTTGCAGCTTTTGTGACCAGTACGCATTTCCACATTTAAAAACATATATTGCATAGTGCTGATGATCAGGCTTTATTTTAAATAAAAAATCTATACATTTACGGTACACTAAAAGAAGGAAACCTGAAATATTTTCTAACAGGAATTTATCCGTGACCTAAAGACATCAGCATGTAATAACTATTTCTTCAACGAGAATCGAAACCTACAATTTTAAGTTATACTGAGGATTGAAATAATGTTAAATAACCTATCATAGTATTTTCACCTTGAACTGTTTTTCTGTCCATCCATCCATCCATTATCCAAACCGCTTATCCTACAGGGTCGTGGGGGGTCTGGAGCCTATCCTGGAAGCAACGGGCATGTGTTTGTATGCAGTCCATCTGAAAACCTCTAGCAGTATAAGAGCCTAAATTTTCCTCAGTTATGGCACACAACCCAATCAACATAATCATATTCTTCTCAAGATATATATATATACACACACACACATACATATATATGCACACTCAGTATAACTTAAAATTGTAGCATTTAAACACAAAATGAACAGGAAAAAACAAGACCATCGTATTTCTTAATGGCTTCCAAAACGATAGCTCTAATCTCAGTCCTGCCCCTTCCATGTGCCACGCCCCCTCGTTACCCCTGTGTGGGAACCCCATGTGATCAGCTGTTTCTGGTTGTTGTCATTAGTCCTTTGTATTAAGTCCGCATTTCAGTTTGTTTCCCCAGTCCGGTCATTGAGTGCGCTCAACTTGCTCACAGCGCTGGCTAAAAGCAATGCATTCTGATCCTGACGCAATTCATTACGGTTAGATGCATTGCAAGCTCTCACCCGGCTGCACAAACTGGAACCACCTCCGTGACGACACATCTTTGCCCTTATTGGCTGAAGAGTTTGGTTACACGCATGACGTTTGTATCCCAGGCAGTTTCCATGCGTAATCTATTTCTCCCGAATATCACGTAAAGCAGTGAGAACTAGTTTTCAGTTAATTTACCTGATAAAGTTTTAATAAATGACATAAATGCTCTAATAGTACACTTAGGTTAGTGGTTTATTTATTGTTAGTTACTGTAATGCTGTGCTGCTTTATTTGGTTAATTGTCCAGTCTGTGAAGAAGGGATTCAAGTAAGAATTGCTTTGTGGTATGACTCATTTCCTGGCATGTTCACAGGTCGACTCATGATATTCAGATTGAGTTCTAGGTTAAACTGCATGGTTTGTTAATCTTTCAAGAAATTCGAGTTCTAGTGAGTTCAAGATCCGAGGTACCACTGTATTCCCTTTTCTCTGCCATGTTGAAAGGTTGAAGTTCATCCCAACTCAGACTCAGCTATTAACTCCTAAAAAATTGTCTCCAGAAAATAGTCCTAAGAAATTAAGACGGGGAAATAAAAAAGAGATGCTGATGTAGACTGCACATGCAAGCCTCCGGACCATGGCAGCCCTCGAAAACGAATTATCAACTGCTTTACAAATACACCGCCTGTCCAAAAAAAAGGTCGCCATTTCAATTTTTCATTGGACCGCCTTTAGCTTTGATTATGGCACACATTTGTCATGGCATGTTTCCACGGGCTTATGTATCTCACCCTTTTATTTCCATCCAGATTTGCATGCACTTCTCATCAAGAACCTGTATCGACAAGCGAGTTGAACCTCCATAAAGCCTCATTCAGCACATCCCAAAGACCTTCAATGAGGTTAAGGTCACAACTCTGC
The DNA here is from genome assembly GCA_019775955.2 of Pollimyrus isidori. Classification (NCBI taxonomy): domain Eukaryota; kingdom Metazoa; phylum Chordata; class Actinopteri; order Osteoglossiformes; family Mormyridae; genus Pollimyrus; species Pollimyrus isidori. The sequence goes on along the minus strand of JABFDZ020000050.1, from coordinate 10,698,041 downwards.
GGTGACCAAGTCATGTGTGAAAATGATTCCTCATGCTCCCTGAACCACTCTTTGACAATTCAAACCCAATGAATCTTGGCATTCTTGTCCTGGAATATGCCCATGCCAACAGGGGAAAAAAAACCCACCGATGATGGATGAAGGTGTAACCTGGCCATTCAGTAGATTCAGGTAGTCATCTGACTTCACTTTACTACTTCATAATGTTGCTGAGCTGTAATTGCGATCCAGTCATTGGCTCTTTACTATTTGCTGATATAAATTCAAATAGCGACTTTTTTTGAACGGGCACTACTACAGAAAAACACATTAAAAATCGGTTCATTTGGATGTAACTTTCCTGTTTCAATTGCACGCTCCGTAAGGATAGCATCAATCCTACAGCACTGCCACATTCCCACTGCAGTGCATTTTGATGAATGCACCGCGGCATTCCCACTGCAGTGCATTTTGATGAATGCACCGCGGCATTCCCACTGCAGTGCATTTTGATGAATGCACCGCTGCATTCACACTGCAGTGCATTTTGATGAATGCACCGCCACATTCCCACTGCAGTGCATTTTGATGAATGCACCGCGACATTTGTAGTATATCCCAGTTTACTATGCAAAGCCACATTCCTAGTGTGGCCACATTGCCACTGCAGCCCAGTTTGATGAATGCATGGCCACATTCCCATTGTAGTACAGTTTAGTGAATGCACTACCACAAATTTAATGGCCACTGCAGTCTAGTATAGCCCTAGGTCACTTACTGGCTACTAATTTTTTTGACTGGGTGAGAGTGAGTGAGTAAAAAAGTCTGTTCTTTCCTGTTATTTAAACCACCCTGGGAAAACAAAAAGCCTTATAATCACTGCTGTTCTGGCAGTTTCCATTACCCCACGCAATGGACAAATAAACACAGGTCAGACTTTTTGGAATCAGGAAAATTAATGATTTACCCCAGTGTTATTTCATCGATTCAGCCTCTGGGTTGCAGATACGGGTCACTGGGGAAAGGGGCGGCCTGCCTGATGCTAGGCGGTTGAGGTGAGAGGAAGCGGCCTGCCTGATGCTAGGCGGTTGAGGTGAGAGGAAGCGGCCTGCCTGACGCTGCCCTGTCGAAATGGCAGCCCAGGCCTCCATGCCACGTCAGATATAACCCAGTTCTAAAGGGTGCCTGTCATTTGTTTATCATCGAGCTTTCAGACAGGCCTACAGCTACACATTTTCATTAGGACTAAGGGTTGACTACAGATGGTGCAGGAATTAATGACAGACTTGTGTGGGGGGGTGTCAACCAAGATGGTTCACCTGAATTATACCAGTAAAATATCTAGCTCTATTAATGGGCAAAAGTCAGATCACAACTGGGATAATTGTCTGCTTAGCAGGTGTATATAAATCTACTTCATCTGAGGGGATAAGGTCTAGCTAATTTCACTCACTTATCGGTTCTAACTGTGGTTCCCTCTGAGATCAATGATTCATTACCAGAGGTATTATTAACAGCCTGAAAAAGCTTCTGCGTTAATCTGGATCCATAGTTTGTAAAGGACTTGTATACCATCACAGATTTTTAGCTAGGGAAAAAAATTCAAAGCTGCAATAAAATACCATTTTTATCATTATGGATATCTATCTTTAAAAAGCATGATGTCTTAATGATCTCACCCAGATATTGAAAAATCAGTTTAATAACCAAAAAAAGCAATCATTTGACAAAACATGTGGTTTGATATATCTATTGGCATTTGCCAACGGTAATGCTGCCTTCAATTATGATAAATACAAACTGCCAACTTGAAAGCTGCACATGAATGCCCTCTCAAATAGTACTTTCAAGTGGGAAATTCGGAATCTTATTACCCAAGTCTGAGTTGGGATGAACTTCAACTTTTCAACATGGTAGAGAAAAAGAAGCTTTCAGCCGTGGATGGTACATAATTGTTTACCATTAGCAATACAACTATCATTGGTTGTTGCTTGTGTACATCTCTAATCAGTGTACTTGATATAGAACAATGCCATTTATCGTTCTAGCTATAGCAAATGGACTAGCGAGAGTGCAAATTTATCAAAGGTCATGTTTTCTAAAATTTTGTGTCCTTCATTTTTCCCATTTTGCTCTGACAACAAAGTGCTTGAATGACACTCATAATTCCGACTTCACAAGTGGGAAGTTGGGCCTTCCAACTAGCACATGAAGGGAGCATAAATCGTCCCTTACTGAACACCTGCAGCTGTTTTCAGAAGGTAAATATAACAGTCCATGTGCCATAGAAAATTTCCATTTAGGAATGACATAAGTGACAATGGCCTATACTGCCTTTTTTTTAATATGCTACTACTAATTATTTTAAAAACAATTGACACTTCAATTTCCTTTCCTGCTGTGCTTAGGATGAGGTGGCTAGTATGCAGAGCACCAGAGCAGCTGTTGAGTAGAGCATGTCTCTGACCAGCAGGTGGTGAAATGAATGAGGATTTGAGCCTTTGTTGAAATGATTGCTAAGTCAAGCTCACAATGTTAAAACATCTTCATTATCGTCACCATCAAGGAGAAACATTTTAATGTGTGGGCTGCAAGCTGACTTCACCAACAGAGAATACGCAGCTACAGATATTCAGGTTTGAAAAATAAACCCAGCAGGAAACAATAGCTTGGCAGTAAGTTATGGGAGAAGGCGTTTGGAAATAACTCCATATGGCTGAAATATTCCATTCAGCAGGCAAACATGCAGTCAGATGTACTTTAAAATCACATTTAAAAAAGGGGAGTTGTTCACCAAAGATGTAGAAAATCAAAAGTGATAAAGCCAACGTAGCACACCTGGAATTAGTGACAATCATCCATAAAGGCATTATAATTTTAGATCTATTAAAAAACAAAAAACCTTAGAAAATCCTAAAAAGCCATGGATCAATAGATTGGATGCTAAATTCACTGATTCCATGACCCTACAAACAAAGGACAGACAAATCAAACGAGCAGCTAGTGTCAACTAAAGCGAAAAACAAAGTGATGTCGATGTCACCAACTGGGAAAAAATAATCCTAAGAGTGTTAAATAATTGTGATCTCACTGACTAAAATAATATTGATTATGATTTTTGCCATGATGGAGCAGCCCTACTCTAAGGAAGTGTGACAGTAGAAAATCGGAAGAAGAGTCTGGACAGACAGTGCAGCCTGGACCCAGAACTCAAAACACCAAATGACAACCAAAACAATGACAACCTCATGTGTCCTGAGATCAGTAAGAGACAGACAGATAGAGAGATGCAGAGAGAGAGAGAGAGAGAGAGACAGCCATTCCCAACAGGACAGAATACGGCATGTCTGTTTGTAGCAGCGACATGGAGGGACAGGCAGGGGCTGAGAGATTATAACTGACAGGAAACAAGACACGTTTTATCTGCAGAGACTAACTCTGTAATAGCATGGGGCTTCCCTGTCCTCCTCAGCTTTACATTCCTCTGCTATTCTGTTTGTTTTATATGAAAACTGCAATGTAACAGTGGGGCTATAGTCTGGAGATGTAGAGAGAAGTGGAGAGTGAGAGAAAAGCGATCAAAGGTGCTAACGGGATATAAAGGAGATTAGGTTTGCTCTGGTGACAGATCACAGGAATGAGAGACAGGAGAGCAGAGATGGTAAAAGAGAGCAGGGAAGATTACAGGGTCTTCAGGAAAGACAAAGCTGAGAAGGACCCAGGACATTAGCGGGGATTAGTGTAGCTCTGCAAAAACCAGGGGCTGAGAGGAGGAGGAATGGGTAAGTATTTAAAAAGAGCAGCAGCAGCGTTTTCAGGGAGCAGAACATTAAAACAGATGGAGACAGATCCTCCAAACTCAGATAACAATAATCTAAAAAGATTCATCAGCAGGCATCAGACCGTTAAACAAAGGACTTGCCATGTCATTCACATAGCAAGGCGCCATCTTATTGCTGTCTCTAGGTCTCCTGATCCTTCTGTCTTTGGAAAGTACAGCCTAATCTGTTTCGCATGGCTTCCTCAAATTTTCTGAAAATCCAAATACAAAAGATACATGTTTAAATAATCTTGTCTTCAGCAAGATTCTGCTTATACCGAAATCAGAGGGTGGTACAGTACAACCCATTTGCCTTACATATTGCTGCTGAAACTCATGGTGGGATTCACCATCATAAGATAAAAATGCACATGCTCACATGGTACACGCCCGTTCTTTGATTTATGAACCTAATTCCTTCCCTAAAATTGGTTTGGAAGAGGAATATCTGTAAATCAACAATATTCTGGATCATATCTTGTAGGAAAAATCATTACTTGTTCCAGACCAACACAAGTTAATAAAAAAAGCCATTTAAATGCTATCCTGTGCTTTGCAAAGAGCCAAACTCTCATAAAACTGACACACAATCATAGCAGCGTAAACAGCCGTCCTGGGTGGCTCGTTGGGCTGCCCTGGGCTTCAGGGATGTGGGTTTGAATGTGTGTGAGAGGTTTGCTTGCTCTTCCCATGGGACTCTAGATTTCTCCATATGAATTGGTGTCTCTAAACTGTCCACAGCATGGCTGTTTCTCAATATGCATACTTGTGTTGTCATGTACTCGTCTTATATCATCTTCCATTGTCGAAGACCAGTGCCAATATTAAGAACAGAAGTACACAGGCCCCAAATATCAAGGATGCATTAGTCGCATCCTTACCAAATGAAACCAATACCATGATTCATTTCGCCACAAGTTCATTCTTTGGAGGCAAGTTAGCAAGATCGCTCTTGCCAAGACCACAAATATGGTCTTTGTGATCTTGAAATTGAGAAACACCCCATGTCTGTACCCTCTAACGGACTGGCTTCCTGCCCAGGTTTACCCCTGCCTGGGGTCACAACTCTGTACTGTATGAATGCCCGAAGGGTGAATATTTTGCCTTAATACAATACGTTACCCTTCAGCCTATCCAGAATGGTCACGGGGGAGGAGGAGCCAATACCAAGGAGTGCAGGGCACAAGGTGGGGCTACAGCCTGCATGGGAGGCCAGTCCCTAAGCGAGCACCATCACACACACATTATCAGCTATTTAGAAGCTTGTGACCTGTGCTGAGCCTGGAATGGGTGTCCAAGCCCAAAAGCAGGAGATGTGAGGCAACAGTGCCATCCACTGAGCCACCTTCGGCCTATAACTCAGCAAAATAAGGTAGCAAGTGTAATGGATCTGAAGAGCGAGCATCATGAGCTAGTGAAATCTGGGTGGGGCTCCAAGGCCATCAGAGCGACGTGGGGGGGACTGACAGGCGTCACTTTTCAGCAAAACTTTGGAAAGCTCAAAAAGGCACCTGCAAACTGAGGGGCAGGTATGTTAACAATAGTCTTAGAATCTTTAAGAAGTCTAATATAAAGAAAATCTAAATTCAAAAGATATAAAAATATAAAGACTGATCAATCAGTAAAGGTAGTCACTTGGTTAAGAACGTCTGCATTGTCGAAAACTTATACTTGCATATGGACTGCCATAAAGTGTATTATATAAAAACTGCAGGTTAAATACAAAGCTTCGTAATGAATAGACATACTACTGTGTGACATCCTAAAAACATGATGCAGCTTCTGCGCTCTGTTGGCTTGAGGTACAAATGAAGTTACTTTCATTTCTACTGTATTATTGATCCCACTACCCTACAAATTCACCTTAAAGACAGACTAAGGCGGAAGGGATGTCATTAGTGACCTGGGGCTGCCTGTACTGCACATTATCCCTTTAACACGTCAGCCAAGTATCACCGAGCACAGTGACATACAGTCACCTTCTTTCCCTAGTCCTACTTCTAGCACTTAACTCCATTTATTAAGACTCATAACACTAATATATTGTTGGAGTATACATTTCTAATGTTGGTAGCCATTTCTTTGTTTTCCTTATCTCTAGGGTGTAATTCTTTATTTTGCCACATTATCATGGTTAAAAATAACCCTTTGGGTTTCCCAGGAGAATGCTTATACATCTGCTGTATTTAAACATTAATGCATTATATTATTTGCCATTTCAGAGGCTTTATCCATGTGTGACTATAATAAAATAGCTTTGAACTGTAAAGGACTTAGAGATAAACAACAAAATGTATTCAATTCGCTGATCTGTGCGAGACTTGATTATCCTCTGCCAATATGCCATTTTATTTATTTCAGGTCTTTTCCATCAGGTATTTCAGGTATTTTCCCTCAGTGCTGAGAGAGCCGTCTCCAGTGGAATAAGCTGGGCGCTTGTACCCTGCGGAGTAGCTGAGAAACCCACACTGAGCAGGTAGCCAAGGCACTTAAGCCTTCAGCAGAACTGTGCAGATTCATGCAGGCCAGTCGGCAAACTAAACAGTGCGATCGGAGCCTCAAGCACGAGTGGTGACAGAGAAACTAAACATGTCCAAGGAAAACAGGCACATTGTCCCTTAGTGAGAAATGGTTACAGCCAGGCTGTAGAACAGAGTTCAGAGGGGAGAGACAGACAGACAGACGGACTGAGAAGACATTTCATAGCAAAAATACCAACTATGCATGTGGTATGTGAAACCAGTGTTGGGGGTCCATGTTGGTGGAGAGAGACAAGGGAACTCACCAGATTCACAGCAAACGGAGACCCTGAGCTTCAGGCAGGGGAGGGCGGGGCCACCCATCCCAGATAGCGCTGAAAGGACGGACAGACAGACAGTCATTACTCTGGTGTACACCTTATTACCAAAACTGTGTTACAACTAAAGGGAAACTTTGGGTAAAAGAACTGATTCAGCTACACTTATTATTTCATGTGATGAACTAAATGACTGTAGTTACCACTGCTGCTGTGGACACCCTTAACCTCAAGGCAAAAATCACTCACAAAACAGAAAGAAGTGCAAGAACAGGAGAATGAAAGCTAACAACTACTGTCTACTCTGGGTTCAACAAACAAACATTTCTCGATTATGCAATATTAGTGGCCCTGTGTGCAGCCCTGTTTGAGATGCAGGATGGAGGCAGTGGAAAAGCAAAAGAGCTCAATGAATAAGGAGACTGAATCATGATGAACAGAAAGGGACTGTAGCAGAGATATAAGCTCCGGAAAGTGAGTGGACAAGACAGTGGAAGACAGATTAGCTGCAGGACAGCCTATGACTCACAGCTGTAGTAGTAGTGGTGCCCAGGCCGGAACTCCAGGCCCACAGAGAAGGGCGAGAACTTCTGGATCTTCTCAGAGAAGCGCACTGGGCCAAAGGGAGCATGGGGCCGGTTACACTCCCAGCGCTTGATAGCGCGCTCGGTCTCCACGCAGCCACGGAAATGCTCTTCCAGGACCTGATACAGCATCAGGATTTCAACAGGGCTCTGCGTGGGTGACCCAGAGGGGTAGTGAGGGCAGTAGATGTCCAGGTAATCGTTCAGGTCCACATGGATGGTGTAGTCTCCCTGCATCAGTCTGGTCAGAAATGGGAGAGAATGTTATATGGCGGGCTTGGATGTGTTCACAGTGTTGTACTCAAGAATAAGGGATGGAGAGTGAAGTGAAAAGGAAGGGGGGAGTGTAGAGGAGCAGAGTCAGCGGTGTACGTCAGCAAAAACGCAGATTCATAGCCATGCGAGCCATCAATAAACCTGAGGAGACTGATGGACTCCCCCACGTGTGGCTTTGGCCGTCCAAACAATTTCTGCACACTAAACTGGAGACTTATTACAATTACATCTCTATTAAGCACAGAGGGGACTGCAGAGAGGCTTGAGGAGCTCGAGAGGGCCGGTGCTTAGGAAAGGCTTGCTACATGCATGGGGACCCGTCCTTTAAGCTGGCCAGGGCCATGAAGCCCTCTTTGGATGCCTGGTGACTGCTGAACCCCATCCAATCTATCAGGCCAGGCCAGGTCCTAAGGTTTCCTGCAGGCTGGCCGTGACTCACAGCTGCACAGCCAACCGGGAAAGACACCACCACTGCCGACTGCTCTGATGGGCGATGCCAGGCGAGGTGAGGGCTGCATAGCGACTGGGCTGACTGCCCTGCCCTCATGGCTCATCACCTGCTGCCATCCGCGTCATTCCCAGCCTGCAGGTACACCTCTGTTTCCACTACACCTCACTAATGACTCACAGTCACATGGTTTGCTGGTGGGGTGTCAAGGAGCTTCTCTGCACCAGGGGGTGCGATCCTCCCATTCGTTTAATCAGATTTCAAATGAAAATATTAAGCGGTGGATCCTTTATCAAAGTGGGCCAGGACATTTACAAGACCAAATAGGTAAGAATGTAGAGGCGTCCAGCTACTTAACCCAAGAGTCGTTAAGCGGAGTCTTACAGCACAGTCATCTCAGCGAGCCATGATCTACCAGCTTGCCTGTCCACAACCTGCGTTAGGCTGAACTGACCAGAATGAGGGGTCTAATTAACTAAATCTGCAGCAACTCACAAATCATGGAATTCTTGGTAACCATGGAAACCCACAGCTGTGGTGAAAGCTTCAGTAGCAGCTCCAGAGTTCCCCCAGTTCCCTCAGCCACCTCCCGAGCCTGTCTGCCAAAAGCCCGGCCTGCCTCTAAGCCATCGACTCCTCCCATCGCCCCGAAGAAGGCTCCGTTAGGACAGGCATCGCAGCATAGGACTCGTACCTAATCAATAATCAAAATCAGCGCCCTAGAATCGACCTGGTGTGGACAAACTATGCCTGCCCCTGAACGGAACAGTATGACTGATCTGCGTTAAGTGCCAAAGTTCCATTGCACTCAATAAAAGACGCTCTACAGTGCCCTGCAGCAAATACTCCCTGAAAATATCGCCCAAGGCTGGATGATTCCGGAACTCCGACCCCCTGCTGATCCTTGGCTTCTAGTCCCCCCAGTTTGTGCAGTATTTCATGTGTGTCCGGGGGGGGGGGGTTTGGCATGCCTTGGCTTGGGCGACATTGTAAGACATGGCCCTTGTGGTTGCCGCTGCTCTCGGCTATTTTACTCCAGTTTTTCTTGCTCTTATGTGGCCCATTGGCTTTCAGGCAGTTTGATTCTTGGCAGCATATGGAGCTCTGAGGAAAGGCATTCTTGTTCTCTGTGTTCATTTCTGATATTTCCCAAGGGATCAGGAAGCATTGTTGCTTTTGCCGGTTTTTCCCCCCAAGGGTAGCAGGTACTTGAATCTATGGAGCTTGTTCTTTTTAATAAAAACCAGAGAAATAACTTTTATCCATCCGCTGCAGTGTCATGTAGTGGAGGAAGTGTGGGAGGCCCTGTGTTACAAAGAGAAACTGGTTGGGGCTTGGTGGCACCCTTCTGGATCAAATAAGTAAAAAGTAGGTGGGGCCTTTGTGATACTGTGAGATTGCCGCCTGTGAGATTCCACTGGGATTTTCTTTGTTCACTCCCTAGTCATCTTAATAGCCCTACAATCTCACCTTCAGACATGTGGTGCACATGCAATGCGGAGCAAAACAAAAACCACCTTCTTTGCTGTTCAGCTTTTCTGAACCTCTTTAAAAGGTCAAAGGTTGGCTGCCCAAAGGAGGAAAAGGCCCACACAGAGTGAAGTCCTGCCCCATCTGGCACAAAGTGCTACGGGCCAGTTCGGACCAGTCAGTGCCCCCGCTTGCCTGCTGGCTGGATGTCTGTACTGCGGGGATCCACCCACAGAGCCGTGCTGCATGAAGCAGGATAAGGCAGATGCTCGGGCCCTTGGCAGGATGACCGGGGCTTAGCACTTTATAAGTGAGGCTACACACTTAATGGTTATGCTGCACTGCATAACATCATCTTTTTGCCTTCTTTCAAATTGATCCATCCATACATACATTCATCTTCAATAACTGTGTGTCCATTAAGTTGTAGCAAGTCTCAGTACAGACCACAAGGCAGACGACACCCTGGATATAAGGCACATCATCACAGACTCATCTCTCACAGGGCGGTACAAAGAAACCCAACAAAAATTTGGGACTTTGGGAGGGAAGTTTCACAAGATAAAAGAAAAAAACAACACAACACACCCAGAATGTGTGATGCTATAGGGTTAATGGCCACACCACCTTTAACATCATACATCAGACTGGTTCACACTCACTTCACATTCAAAATCACCAAAGGTCCAAGTGTTGAGCTCAAAAGGTTATAAAGGGCTCAACATCTACACATTAGGTCTATAACCAATCTGGTGTCAATGCTTTTTTCAGATGTGCTGATTGGCTGGCTAGTGTGTGAGGTGCGAGACTGTATGGAGACTGAGGCCGACCCAACCTCTCTCTTCAGCCCATCTACATTCTCATCATCAAAGTACCATCGCCAGCCCTGCTGCAGTAATCAGACATAATTAGCTCATTCTGTTTTCTTTCACCATAGCAATTACCTCTAATTACATGTGCTGCAATCTGTACTCATTAAAACATGGTGTGCTTTGCTATCGATTTAAAAACCAGCAGAATCGTGGACAATGATTTCCTACATCACCATTTCTTTGCCTCAGTCTTCATGGAAGCTGTGATTCATTCTTCACATGCTTGGCTGTCTGTAATACTGCAGCACACTTGAAGGCCATGGTAGCCCCCCCTCCACACCACACAGACAGCATACACATGTTTACTGAGAACTTAGGGAGCTTCTCCACTGCACCAGTTACCATAATTTTGGTACTTTCGCTTTTCCATTGACTTCCAGTCAAGTACCAGTACCAAAAGGGCCAAACCAACTGGGGTACTTCTTTGATATTTTGAGGTTGAACTTGGAATGCTTTTTTTTCCTAATTTATTTTGCAAATAACCTCTGAAACACAATACAAATGCTGCCCTGAAAACAGTTACGAACTCAAAAAAGCAATGATTAAA
>JABFDZ020000050.1:10674726-10687148 GCA_019775955.2 Pollimyrus isidori | reverse complement strand
CACACACACACACAACGATGTGGTTGGAAGAACAGATACAACAAAAAAAATCCAGATGACATGACAAGAAATTATAGTATTTTGTTTAATATACTAGGATGTGTTTAAATATACTACAATCCTACCAGGGTGATTTTGTTGTAAAAAATATTTGGGTATTAAAGCAAAAATCATAAATTTCTCACAAACCCATCTAGAGTGATCTAAACAGCACAGGCGAAAATGATTATGATTCTCATTTTCAATGATTATGAGTCTCCGAACACATGCAGAGCTCACACAAAAGCAGCAGAGGTACATTTTAAACTGATTTTTAAACATATATTACACGTATGTTCTCTATGACAGTAAAAAGCGAACTTTAGCAAACTTTAAAACTCCCTACGCTATAATGTCCGTATAGAATTAAAAGTCAGAAAAAGCCTGATCTTAATCTAGTTACTAGCGATGTAAGAATTGCATGTGCATAACATGCGATGTTGGTATTACTATTGCACATTTTCCAGCCCTATAACACTAGAGTCATTTGTCGAATTCATTACAAAATACCCTACCTCACTTTGTGATGCCGGGGTCCGTACTAGTTTTTACACCAGTGGAAAACCAGCACCCTGAAGTACCGTACTTTTTGTTCTCTCTCAAAGTAGACGGTATGGTACCTGGTACGGTGGAAAAGCACCCTTTAAACCTTCAGTAAGTAGAAACACAGCACCCACACCGTATTCAGGACAGAAGAGTGCTGTCCCCTCACACCAGATATCTACCAAGCCTGTAATTCCTAACAGATCCAGGTATGACTCAGGTCAGAAGCATGCTCTGAATTAAAAGGCCCTTGACTCTCCCAGATAAGCACTTTTTCACATTCTCTGAAGCCAACACGCATTAAAATACATACCACTAGTAATACAGATTTTTCAGCAGAGGGGGGTCAAGATTTACCTTGGCACACACCAAAGCTGAGTAAATAAGACAGAATTTTTTTTTTTTTTTTTTTATTATTGCACGTATGAAACAAGGCAACTTTTAATATGGACTTTTTGAAGCCTCACGCCCAAATGCTCTCCTGGCCTCTTAAGACACACCCTACCTGAACAACATGTGAACAAAGGATTTTAGTGACATAGAAGTACATGACTGCTTGTTAAGGTCCCTCCGATTACACAGGAAAAACCCAAAATGGGATGGACTGCAATGTCAGTCAGGTACCTTGCTTCCCATTGCATTAAAGCAGGTAGCAGAGGACTGCACTGGACCACTCCCACTTGCTATGGGGTTCCAAGGCATATCCAGCACTAACCCCCGGCCACCTACGTGCATTTCACGCTTCAGTGACTGCAGTTAACACTGGCTGGGAGGACCGTCGAGATTTGTACTGTAACTGGGCCACAATGACCCTTAGTTTCATCAGTACTTTTCAAGAGCAAATTCTTGCTAGTGTGTGAATTTTGGCAGATCGGACAGCTGCCTAAGCACTCCTGGAAATGCCGGCATGTCAAATTCCTTGCAGCTATAACCTGATTTCCACTGTAGCTTTTTTAATATGGAGTAATATTCTCAGTGCCTCATTGTCAGTGCTGGAGCAGCTAAGCACAGATACATTTTGACAGTCTGCTCCCCTGCACCCCAGAGGCCCCAACCCATATCAGAAATGGTAAGAAAAAATCTTTACCTCAGAGATGGCAACCTGCATTAAAAACAGGACGTGTCCTCACCCCACAGACCCTAATCAGTATCAGAAATGGGTCACGCCATTGCCCCTATACCCAAAACCATATTAGAAACTGCCTATATTGAGTACTAAAAAAACTCCCCGGTATGAGGCAATTCCCATAATGTGGTCAAATCTGAAAAATGAAATATACCCCAATTATTCACAGATTATTCTATTGCAACAATACTTGTATGCATTAAATATGATTGAATTTTGACTGCACTAAGTATATAATAGTTATATAATGTTTTAAATTGTAATACCATGACATGTTTTATAGCATCTGGAACAATGTTCCCGACTAGAACGAAATTTTCTGCAAAAAAGAAAAATCTCACATTATCTGAGAAGAAATTACAAAGCTTTGTATGTATATAATTATCAGCAAGCAAAACACACATGTAATAAACTCTGAAATATGACCAGACACATTAATGCTAATCGTGGAATTGTGTGAGATCTGGTAGATTAAACCTCTTATTGAAAAGTCAGGAGCTCATGCTACATTCTGCCTTTTGCTCTGCCTGCTTACTTTGTGGATCAAAACGACGATCATTTGCATGGATAACTAAAGTTTCTATAGAAACAAAGTCAAGTCCATTCCTGATTGTTGCAGGCTCCATTTGGCAATGCATGCAGAAGTTCACACAGCTGCATGTCGCAACCCCAACCAGCAGTGTCAGACCTGCAATCCCCATGACTAACTACTGCTCTTCATTAACAGAGAAACTGTTAATTATACCAGTCCCTGAGGTCGCAGTCAACATCAGTCAAGAGTAGTTACTACTAATTGTAAGCTTGATTTGTTGACCCTGGATGTTTAAACAACACATCCAGAATAGATATTTTCATCTTCCATATGTATAAATTCCAGAACCGTTGACTTCTGGATATAAAGATTTTGTTGAGTTTAAAAGAATTTAGGCAGTTATTTATATAGCTGAGTGTTTGGAAAAGGACTATTTTGCTAAGTCCATGAGGAAGTCTGTGGTTAAACTATGTATCCTGGACAGTTGTTTTTAGGTGCCTTGCCTAAAAATAATAATAAAAAAACACAAATCCAGGTAGTGTTATAATATTGTTATACTGGCTATACCTTGATAACCGAGCCTCCTTTAACTGCAAGGAGTCACTTAAACTGGCACATTTGTGTGTGAATGTTCATAATGGAGTGAATTAGAAGGAAGTTAATCTTCTGGCCATTTACCTCTATTCCCCTGGAGCAAGCAGTGCCTGGTGTTTGGGTGAGAAATGGCACTTATCCCAAGCAGGCCGTCATTTTCTGGTCAGAGGAAAAGCAGCAGAGTGCCTGCACACAGATACCTTGGATGCCAGCAAAGAAACACAGATCTGACATGGCAAGGAGGGAAAAGTAAGACTAGTAAAGGTTTCTCATCTGACCCAAGGAATGGTTTGTAGCCGTGGCCTTAAGTATGCATTAAAGGTACCTCACTAAATATCCAAACCTGAACACAAACACTTCTATGAGCTTATTTATACCTTATGTATTTATTTCACATTCTGCTGCAACTCAGCGCAAAGTTCTCACAGCCTCTGACCAAGAACAAAAAATACACAGGTGCTAGAGGAGAGGAAATTTTATATTATATACATTTTTATTATTTATATACATTAATCATACTGCATACACAGTAAGGCTTATATTCTACTCATATTTTAATTATAAATTTCTATTTTGTTTTGTACTTTGTTTAAGAAGACTAATGACTATGTTCCCTTGTCTATTTGCTGCTCTGGGTGAGTGAGTGGAGTGAATAGCTATCGATCCTCTCTCCAGGAATGCGTGACGTAGCAGATCTCTGAGTAGCATGAATGGCGTGGAAGCCTTCAGCATGAAATATCCTACCATCCTACTGCATCATCTTTGCCATCTAATGCAGCTTTGAGGACTAGAACTGGCAGCAGTGGCTCTCTCTCCCTGTAGAGACTAACCACTATTTTTTTGTACAAGTATCTGCCTGCCATTGTATGCAACGTGTGCCAAGATCTGCTTATAATCATTTACAATGCTGAAAATTAGCAATAAGAAAAAAACAAACAAATCATGAATTAAGAAACCTTAGTGATCGCACAAATTTTGTAGTTCTTAAATGAACAGCCTTTTAACTTTTGAATATCTTTAAGTGTATTTTCTGTTTATTGAGGTGTTAGGTGGTACCTGACTGTCTAACCTCAACGGATGAAGAGCAGAACATGGCCGATTAAAGCGAGAGTCTGTTTTACTATCCAATAAGCGATTCTATGAGAATGTGGCAGCGAGAAGGGAAAGTGGCAGCTACATTTTCATGGGGAGTCAGTATGGACATTGTGGCTTGGCCTTGTACACCGAATAAGACAAAGAAAAAGATGAAGAAAGGAATGGCCACCTGGCATCTGCTGAATGCTGCAAATGTGTCCCAACTTGTAGAGCCAGTCTTCAGCAATGCAGGAACACAGAGATGTTGGCAGCTTCTTTCAGTCTGTTTTTTTTTTTTGCTATACTGTCAGGGAGGGGCGGCATTAAAGTGTAGAGACGACCTTTGTGCATCTACAGCTGCTCCCAAAGTCAAATTTGATGGGGAGAGGAAGAGACAGGAGAGGAATAACTGTGCTGTATAATGCGGCAGACGGGCCCGCTAACACAATCACACGCATGTGTAACAATGGATGGCTGCAGCTACTGCACCCAATATCAGTAAATGATACCTGGCTTTTGTCATTCTAGAAGCCATTGAAGTTAATGCTCTGGAAAAGGTTTGGCTCCTCACATAACTAACTCAACTTTTGTTAGTTATGGAACGCCAGAATATGCATCAAATACACACTGAATTTGTAACTGCATAATACTGAAATATGTTTAAAGTTCTATATAAATTTACTCCAAGCTTTTACCCTGAGTTCTCTACTGCACCTTTTCATTGATGACTTAAAGTAGAAGAAACGATTATAAAGAGAATTAACTACACATAAAACATTTATAGACATGAAAAAACTTGATAAGGACATTGGGAGTATTTTATAAAATCCATATGTAGAATAAAAGGGAAATATACTAATCGCAGGGCAAATTTTTGTTATTCAGCAGCATACTAAAATAAAGTCAGATCAATAGTTCGTAGTACTTTATGCATAGTCTAGTGAATATCTACATTATACAGTGTGGCAATGAAGGGTTTATTTCTTTTTCTCAGTACTTAGTCCATAAATCTGTAACTGACAGCTCCTTATTTTGGAACATTATTAAAATTATTAACATTAAACAAAATTAACTTTTTATAATATGGCCACTTAGTCATATGATAATCACTTATGTTTCCCTTTTCCATTTTCAATATAAATAACTGTTATAGAAATTAGAGATATGGACACAAGATTTTAAAAATCAGTTTTAAGCATGATTCTGTTGGTGCTCCATAGACCAATCTCTTATATAAGCTTTGGTGAAATTAGGCCTACAATCGCCTCTGCAACACAATTAGATGAGTGGGTGTGGGTGCTATCATGATAAAACTGTACAATGTACCCCCCCCCCCCAGTCCACACAGCATCTTTACTAAGAATTAAATATACCTGAAAAGCAGTACTTTTAAAATACCATCAAAATATTGTTTACTGCGATCTATGGCCGTTGTGAAAATTAGACCTATGTAATGCCCAAGACTAACTGTTATACTTCAAAAAGATTATCAATGAAGGGTAGAAACAGCAGTAGCAATGCCCCAAAGTGTACGGTGATGCAGTTTTTCATACGCAGTGTTCAGTAACAAAGATTCCTGTAATGCCTTGAAAGTAAAACAGCTTCTGCCAAGACTCTATTTCAATGGCACCCTGTAGTGTACAGGGTGTGGAAACCACCATTTTCCCCTGCTGACAACTTCAAAAGAACCAGCCGTTTCCTTAACTTCTCAGTCGGGGAGGGGGGGGTCACTTTCATTCATCATAGTCAATCAACTGCTCCGAAAAGGGGGGGTCTTGCTTCAGTATCACTTCCGGAAGGACAGAAATACAAGTCACCTATCATTCAATTTAACCTATACATTCACTTATGTCAATTATATGCTATACTCGCAAAAGTACATTTGGAACTGTGGGGATGTACAGTCCATATAATACCATGGACGCGGTGGACTCAAACTCACATCTGGATCTGAAAAACTACTAAAAAGCAACTCTTCCTGCGTGGCAGTACAATTACACACCAATGCACCCTATTCGCTGTATTAATCCTTGTTGCGCCATCAAAAACCGGGTGGGGGGCGCAAATCTTGGAAATTCGAGCATTAGGAATTGCCCTGCCTTCAATACTTGATTCTAGATTAATCCCGTTTATTTACGTATTAATATTTAAGAGGTTAGTGGCTTGATTAAGTTTGAAATCCTTAGTAAATAATGAACACCTAATTGATCTATTAGGATAACTGAAATCTATTAAAGAAGCAAAAACTGGGAAAAAGACAACTGTGTTTTTTATGTTTTTCTAAACCTAAACTCATCATCGGGTTTGCCAAATCAAATGTATTACCAACGCAATAAAACACAGCACACAACAATTAATTAGAAATGTAACGTGTATTATAAAACATGCATCATAGACTGTAGTGTAACCGCTCTGAGTTTGTTGAGTAAATGAAGTTTTTTTTATAAAGGCACAGACGCCGCGTCTCTTACATACCCAAGTTTTGGAAAACTTTTTCCACGCAGTGATTCGTTCTGAATTTCACAATTTCCCTACAAAACTATGCCGCTGGAAACAGTGATAGTGTGTTTTAGAAATGCCGGGATCTAACAACTCATCAGTGGATAAAATCTCCGAAGTGCTCTCTAAGTTCAGTATCCGGGGGGTAATGGCTTACAAACACGGCTTCATGATGCCCTCCCTTATCGCAGCTCCTTTCCCTGCTTTCCTACCTTGTATTGGTGCTGTTCCAGTAGACAACGTGTCTCCTCGATAACGCCGAGGACACGGTTTGAAGTAGCAAGACTGCGATCCTCAGAGTGGCGGGCGATCCGCGCCAGGGCGGCCGACCCATAGTGCTGGGACAGGCGACGTCTTCGGGACTTCAGCGGGTTTGCGCGTTAAAAAGCTGAAAGGACGAATACTTCCGTCTTTCACTAGCTCAAAGGTTATTCAGCGCTGTCAAGTTGCCCGCATTGTACGTGTTAGTTAACCATGCATGCAGCGTTCGTAACTTTGAAGTAAAATAATCATTGCGAGGCTGAAGAATTATACATAAACTGAATTCTTGTTGAATGTTATGATACTTTTTTTCTGACTGGTCCCCTCAAAAAAAAACTGGCAAAAGTGCCTTCACCCTAGGGGAGAGGGGCGGGGTAGGCTGTGCTGGTTTAAAGAGTCAGACCTGTGAGTTGCCGTCACGTCACGTAAAATATACCAATGTAAACTTGGACTATGTATAAAAACTACTATTTTTCTTTTAAAAAAACTTTATTTATGTACTTTTTTTTCCTTACTGTAACTGCTTGATTCATTTGTTTTGACTTCTAGTCTGGTAAAGTTTTTTTTTTTTGGGGGGGGAAATTATAGTCTTTTAGACTGGTACCGCCATAGATAATTTCAGCATTATTCTGCCGGCAAATAGAATACTCAGGCATCTGTCGAGTGTGCAGTTGTTTTCCACACCAACATGCGTTGTAAAAAGTATAATCAAAACAACCTTTAATGACTTTATTAGGAAGTCGAGGTAAAGAGACTCGGATAGTTCGTGGGAGCAGACAGACGCAAAACGATCAAGATTCACAACGATCACTGCAAGACCTACACCAGTCGTAAAGTGAAAACGAAGGCATCTGCTGCAGGTTTAATATGTAGCTGTTCCCTTCAGACTTACGCATATTCTGAGCTTTTGAAATGACATAATGAAACACATTTCCGAAGGAATTTACGTTAAATGCATTTATAAATACAGCCCTGGTCACGAAAGCCTCAGTTCATACACCACTGCGCTAATTAGTAAGTACATCTCTGTGTTAGTCGTCTGCCCAGAAAGTAACGTAATGGGAATTATAGCAGGCGTGTAGATGTTAAATATAACGTCTAAAATGTGACTCCCGGCTTCAATCCCTCAACTTTCACTAAGCGCTTATCCAGTCATGGTCATGAATCTATCCTATCCTGAGGATCATAAGACAATCACCTACAACTGCACGACAGCAAATTTAAAGGGGGAAATGTCATTAACATGGCAACAGCATTCAAACTCCTTGCAGGCAGAGATGTGATCAGAGCCGGCAGTGTCTACAGAGGCGAGGTGGCTCCTTTTGGACTTCTGCATCATGGATCAGCAGGATAATTAACTGCGACTGAACTGCAGAACGGGCAGGCTGTGTGTAGCAGAAAGGGCATTGGCATGACTTTGCCCACCTGGATGTCGCTACCTGGGCCGTCACAGCCCGAAGAGCAGCGAGCCAATTTGTCAGTGAGTAATCAGACTAAGCATTCATTTAAGTAATCTGGACAAGTCTAAATTAATCCCCGGTGTCACCAAAAGGTCATGTTTTACCTCCTTTAGGTAATTTTGTGCCCCTCTCAGGTCACAGTTCTCGTTTATCAGGACCTGCCACCCGACGCCCCCACCCCCGAGTCCCTGCAGTCACATAATTCACGTTTGCTGCCTGTCCGGGGTGGTATTATTAATACGTAGCATTTAGCTTCTCTGAGCCTTGGCCATTAGCCCCTGGGTGAGGCGCTGCATGCCCCCACCGCGTCTGTCTGGCACGCTGCCAGCACTGCCTCCATCTTTCTCCTTTCGCTCCATCGGGCTGGGAAGGATCTTGCGGGAGAAGGGGGCACAGGAGCAGAGAGTGGTACAGGATGCAGAGGGAGGGGGATTTGTTGATGCTCCCTGTGCCAGATACCGAGGACAGAAGATGTAGGTGCTCCACACGGACTGAAATCCCCGGCTGGAATAGGCAGCAGACCACGCCCATTCTGATATTAACCAATCATTGTTCAGGACAAACCTCTTTGTCCTGAGCAACCTACATAACTGTTACTACTTGTGTTTACCTCTATAAATTCCCTAGAGCCATTTTAGTCTAATTACTTTTTTCATTGTAACACCAGTAATGTTCCCATTGGGATCTGAACATGTGGTTTACCAATATTACACCTACGGGCCAAGGTCACCAAGAGAATACCTGAAATGTACCATTAATGTAAACAAATCTATTTCAGTGCTAGTAGTTCACATGAAATTCAGAGCTGTTTTGATGGCTATTTAATGATCAGTTATATAATAATATTAATGGTAATTAACTGGAGCCACGTGAGTAATAAGACTAATGAATAACAAAAAACCATTTTCGTGACGATTAAAAATATCCGATCTGTTCCTATCAGCTTTTAGCCACTGCTGACTCCCATCTTCATTTGCTGAAACTTTAATGAACCTGTCCAGCCTCCGATTGCAGTGTCACTAGATATAATGACTAAAATTTTGAGATTCCGGTCATCCGTAATAAGTCTATTTATTTGAGTTCCCTTTCAAGCGGAGCATTACAAAGAGGAGGTGATTACTGTCTGGGTAAACGAGAGGCGAATTAGCCAACCTTGGAGTGGGAGTGCACTGGGCTCATGGCTTTGCACAAACCACTGGGCAGTGACATGTAGAGGGGGAGGGATCATTGTAATTAAGGGAGAATTGCTGACAGGAGACACATAAGGAAAACTAAAATCTGGGATTTATACTGAGAAATCCTTTAAGCCTACTGTCCCCTCTGGGCAATATGTGTCTTCTCTACTTTTAGGGGGTGGAACTTTGAACCAAAGCATGATATTAACTGATTCACTGTCTATACCTGCGCAGACCTGAATGAAAGGATGCTGTTTGATTTCTTGATCAAAAATTAAGAATTCATTCAGCTTAATTTCACCAGTTCCTCTACAGCTGGGGTAGCCAGTCTTATCCGCAAAGGGCCGGTGTGTATGCAGGTTTTTGGGATAACTTGCAAGGCAGCTGTTCAAACCCAGGTGTGAGGACTCTTCGAGCCAATCAGTCCTCTAATTAGTAATCAAATTAGGGAGTTGCAGCAAAAACCTGCATACAGAGCAGCCCTTTGCATATAAGATTGGCTACCCCTGCTCTACAAAATGTCCCCATATACAATTGTGTTTAATTGCAGGTGGACATTAATGGATGTTTTAGTTTGGTGGCACCTTCTCCTTAAGATTTGTATTGCAACTTTCTATATGTAAAAATACTTTAGCAAAAAAAGGACAGTCCACAAATAATTCCTTTTCAACAGTACTGTATGCAATATTACAAAAAACTGAAATATTCCACTGGGCCATGTCAGCATTAATTACAACCTGCCTATTATCTAACTTCATGTGCCTTGCATAAAATAAATAGCAATATCTGCCATAATGGCCTCTAAATATAGTACTGCTAATGACATGGATTACAGCTAAGTGGATGTGACGATTAGAAAGTGTCCTAACCGCACAGAGCAGCTATGACAGGAACTGCACACAAAACTGGATGGAGGACAAGGATGGTATAATGTGGGGCTCAGTAGCACAGGGAGTGGAGCACAGAGGCATGAGCTCTTGGTCAGAAATGAGCAGATCATCTTGCACGTAAAGCTGACACCATGGGCAGGCCAAAGCTTGTCTGGTCACATGACCTGTAGCTTTGGTAAGACAGGGTGTTTCCCTGCTTCTGTGAGTACTGTAGACATCTATATCAGTAGCAATATGACAGATAAAGAGTGCGCATCATTTTTTGTAGTTATATGTTTTATTTAAAATTCAAATGCTCAAACTAAAGACTTGTAAGGGTATCCTGACAGTAATATCTATCATATAATTACTCAAGGTAAGTTGGAGCTGTTTCAACCATCACTGAGCACAATGCTGGGATGCCAGTTCTTCCCAAAGCATACTCATGTTCAATAGGCAATGTAGAGCAGTGTTTTTTAAACCAGTCCTCAGGGACCCCTAGATAGTCCACAAATCTCAAAGAATTGGGAGAAAATAATAATGTGGACCATCTGGAGGTCCTTGAGGACTGGTTTGAGAAACACTGATTTAGAGGCACCAATCAGTCAAACTTGTGGTCTTTTGGCTATAGGGGGAAGCTCACATAATACAGATCAAACATGATTATGCCACACACCCAGGGCAAAGGCTGGAGTTGAACCTCCAGGCTTGGAGATGTGAGGTAACAGTGCTGTCCACTGAGCCACAGTCTAACCCATTTTAAGCATCTCACTCAAGCTGATCTCCATTATTTACGGGAGCATGATAAAACTTAACAAAACCCAAACATTACAAAGCTGCTCAGCAACAAGTGAGGTGTGTTTAAGGACTTGTAGGTGTGGCCAGAAAATGCCAGCAAAAAACGGCTGTGCTCTGCGTTTTATTCAGGATCTTCAGGAAACAGGCGCTGGGTGTGAATTTTAGAAGGACCAGTAGTCACAGATGACTTTGTCGATGAATTCACCAAAAAAAGGGGTTCCAGAAACAAATGCCACACCTTTTTGTCACAGGGTCTCCTCACAGCAGACGTCATCACGGTTTTCATTACAGCCAGTTATGTAGCTCTACCAGGAGGCTGAGCTGTGTATCTCACTGGCAAGTAGAAGACATGCAGCTCCTGAACACCTTGCCCTGCTGCAATGCTTGCCCAACGTTGCATCTCCTGTGCACCTCCCATTGCTGTAATGCCGGCCTAATGTTTCCGCTCGCGCACACATGTTGCACCACCGCAATGCCTAATAAGGGTGTAACAGTACACAAAAATCACGGTCCTGTATGTACCTTCCGATTTGAGGTCATGATATGGTACATTTTCGTAAAATGCTTCTTTTTTTCTTCATTAAACAGTGATTTACTGAACAAAGCATGACTGTCTTAAATAAAAAGTCTCTGTCAATACTACTGCAACCTACTGTACTAATAAAAAACTAAAATTTACTTTAAAGTAAAACAAATGTTCTCACAATTAAATAAAGATAAAATAAATATCCATTAAGGTGCACAAGAAAATTAACTGTGATCAGACCTGATCAGACCCTTTATTCACATGAACAGCTTCCAGCTTCACATTAAGAGGTACATGCTGTGTAGTGGTGCTGCTACATCCGCCCCTTTTGGAGGGAACACACAAAGATTCTGCATCTGCTGCTCTTTGCTGCATATCTGTACCAAACTGTAAGACCTGTACCGGAAATGTTCAGTACTAATACATTACTGTCACACTCCTACTGCCTAACATTGCAGGTAAGGTGCACACATTTCATCACTACAATGCCTGCCTAACCTTAGAGCTCATGCACACATCTCACATTGCTGCAGTGTTTACCTAACACTGCAGTTCATGCACACATGCGGCGTCACTGCAAAGTCTGCCTAAGGCTGAAGGTCATGCACTCCTCAGATTGTTGCAATGTTGCAATGCCTGTCTAATGTTGCAGTGTATTGCTGGTTTGCGGCCTTGGTTTACATCCGCAATGCACATCTGCAGTATGTTGTACTTGCTCATTTGTATATTGATCTTTTTAAAAACACAGACCAGGGGTTAGACAAGCTCATTCAGATGGTTTGTGTGTCCTATTGTGTGTAACAGGGCTGCTGTTCCCGGGTAGCTATTCTCGAGTAAACATTGCCAGACACAAATGGAGATTCCAGTGGGAATGGGGGTGGGGGGGCTGCCTTTGTGGAGACATTCTGGGAAGCTGGGAGTGTGTA
>JABFDZ020000050.1:10656862-10674626 GCA_019775955.2 Pollimyrus isidori | reverse complement strand
CCCCCCCCCCCCCCCCCCCCCCCCCCCCCCCCCCCCCCCGCCCCCCCCCCCCCCCCCCCCCCCCCCCCCCCCCCCCAAACTAAACCAAACAGCTCAGCCTAACTCTAAGTTCTGACTGTATCTGTTCCTGACCCAAGCTCAGCAGACCTTCCCTTCATTAACTGAAGGCAGAACAATAGGGCACCCCTGGGATGAACAAGAGTGAAGAATTTGTTCAGGGTGACGATAGTCCCTCTCGAAGGCGCGGTGACAGTGTATGTGGTGCATTTGGTTCACAGGAGGACTGAAACAAAGTGAGTTTCACACCACGTCACATGACTTAATGGTCCAATTCTTTCAGTGCCTTCAAAGAAAATTCTGAAAGACCAGTGACTCCTAACATCCACCATTGAGGGCCAAAAGTTGATTTAAAAATGGGTGCATGCAATCCAGAAATACACAGACATAGTCATAGAGACCATATCATAATGTTATAGCATTAAAGTTCCAAAGAAGGAAGGGAATCATCAGCATGTGGCCGGCTTAGCATGGCAGAAAGCGTGTCGCCTGCTTCCCAGGCTGGCCTCCCCTCTGTGCGGCTCTGCTCGCTGCAGCCAGCTGCATCAAACATGAGCCATGGGTTCAGATGGGCCATGAGCCGCACATAGAAAATATGGAAAAAGCTGCAAAATGTTGAGCAGAAATGTGTTTCGAGCTATAAACAGCCCAAAGGCAGGAAGAGGCTGGTGCTTACGGGACACAGCACGGGCTTGTGCTGTAATGTAACCCGCTCCACCTTAAAAAACCTGCCGATAATGCAGGTGTTTGTGTCTCCCTGGCCCAGTGAGACCCGTTGGTGTAAGGAGAATACCGGCTATGAGCAGGAGTGCCATAGTCACAGGCACCCACTGGCCCACGCCATGCTAATGTAGCCACTAACTGGCTCCCTTCCTGTTTTTTCCCTACCTTCCTTTCCTCTCAGTAATTACAGCTCTGGGCTCCAGCAGTGATTGTAAATAAGGCTTCCATTTTGCTCTGCAGCTCTCTCACTTGCCGCAAATTACCCTGTTGGTTACTATAGAGACCAGCATATAAAGCGTGCCCTTCTGCCCCCTCTCTGCCACACTTTTCCTTCCATTCTTCTGTTTTTGCACCTGCTCTGCTCCTTGCTAACCCTGGCCTGCCCTCCCAGTGCCGCTTCCGCCCAGCTCTGCCCTCTCCATGATATTGTCTTGAGTGTCGTTGCCCCCCCATTCCGCTTGTCTAACTGTGTTCCGCTCATTTCATTTCCTTTCCCTGGTCAGTCAGATTGGCTGTGTTTCATATAGGTTGCCCATTCTCAGTGAAGTCCTAACCCCTGGACCGGGTTTCGAACAGCAGCCCGCCAATATGTAAACCCTCATCGACATGTGTATTTAACAGGTGAATCTCTGTCTTTGATTGGCTTTCATATGGCTCGGTATCCATCAGATGGTCCAGGAATGAGCTGTGTCTGCCTGCGCGGCACTGCATGCCTGTGTCTGCCTGCGCGGCACTGCATGGCTGTGTCTGCTTGCGCGGCACTGCATGGCTGTGTCTGCCTGGACGGCACTGCATGCCTGTGTCTGCCTGGACGGCACTGCATGCCTGTGTCTGCCTGCGCGGCACTGCATGGCTGTGTCTGCCTGCGCGACACTGCATGCCTGTGTCTGCCTGCGCGGCACTGCATGGCTGTGTCTGCCTGCGCGGCACTGCATGCCTGTGTCTGCCTGCGCGGCACTGCATGCCTGTGTCTGCCTGGACGGCACTGCATGCCTGTCTGCCTGGACGGCACTGCATGCCTGTGTCTGCCGGAGTCTCGGGACGCAGGAGTCTGTCGGCTGAGAGCTCCCGGCCTCCAGCAGCGGCTCAGTGCTTTTCCTCAGGCATATGGCTCTTTGATGCCCCCCCTTCCCCCCCACACCTCCACGTGGAGCACTGGCACGCTCACATTCAGCCCCGATGGGCGCTAAAAACAACCCAGGCATCCCATAATGCCGCCATTGCCCGCCCTGTCTGGGAGGCGTGCCAGGCACTGCTTGTGCATGGAGGGGGCCATGCTGTCAGCAGTGCAGCCTGGCCTGACAGGTGGCGTAGTGGTTAAGGCCAGTCTGAGAGGGGCTCAGCAGCATGCTGGCTTTAATAGCTCTGGGAAGCTACGTGTAAAGCATTATTAATCAGGGAAAAGCGAGAGTCACTATGGGGAAGAAGCAGGTATCTCACATGCAGATTTACTGTGAGGCCTCATGCTCTGTGAGCCAGACATCTGGTGGGACTTAAGCAGGCGGTCCGCGGCTTTGGCAACTCTCACGTCCAACCCCAGCTGAGCCTGAGCCAGTAGGCGGGAGATCCCAAACATCTGGCAGGTCGGACCCACTGCAGGGGGTTACCTGGGTGACCTCACCGTCAAGGACGGCGTAAAGGGAGCTGGGG
Source organism: Pollimyrus isidori (assembly GCA_019775955.2). Taxonomy (NCBI): domain Eukaryota; kingdom Metazoa; phylum Chordata; class Actinopteri; order Osteoglossiformes; family Mormyridae; genus Pollimyrus; species Pollimyrus isidori. The sequence continues at coordinate 10,672,196 of JABFDZ020000050.1, read as the reverse complement.
AGGGCGCAGTGGAGCTTTTTACGTGAATGGAAAAAAGCTGAAAGAGGGAGCAGGTGAACAGGCCTTACAGCATGCTGACGATGACCATGATGAAGATGTCTCACAGAGAAAAGGAATGTGTGCTCAAGGCCATACAGGAAATGGTGTGCAAGATATTTTAAATTAGATCTGAAATCATGAAGACACACACATCACAATGACTAAATAACCCAACAGAACACTAACTTTTCACAAAAGTACGCATTGATGTGTCAAATAAGTATAAGTGTGGTAACTGGTTTTATTGTGCCTGTTACTCCAGGGTAGGCTGAGCTCCAAAAGGGCTGGATACAAGAGCAGAAAGGGCACACATGCAGGGAGAGAGTGAGAGAGCTGAGACACACATCCCTGCTGGTTCCTATGCGTAGCCCCCCCTCATGAACATCACATACAGCACACTCTACAGTGAGACGGCCCCAGAGGAGAGAGTCAGCCTCCTCTTTCCAGGTCATCCTTCAGTGTCCTGCTCAGGGTATTTTCTAGAGGGAAAACATTCATCATTTTTAAGGGACTCATCAACCTTGTGTGGAAATAGCTTCATTAACATTGAAGGGCTTTTATTTGGAATCAAAGCCGAGCACCACCAGCTTCAATGTGTTAACTGCCTTCGTTGTGCCATTTTCATTGTTTTCAGATCTTTATTTCCACCTGCCCCCTATTCTCTCCACTCTTCCAACCTCCATACCTGATTTCTCATTGTATGCTGTGAGCAAATATGCAGTGCTGCTTAGAGATGCAGCAGGTGTGATGCCTCTCTGTATCAACCCTGCTGTTTCAGTCAGTACGTTTACATGTACACTAAGAAAATCAAATTATTGTGTTAGTCCGACTAAAACTGGACTATTGAAGTACATGTAAACATGTTAGCCAAACTAAAATGTACTCAATTGGATTTTACAAAGTTGGACTAAGACACCCAGACGATGGGCCTGAGAGTCAATTTACACCTGCATGTAGATGTTCAATTGGACTCACTGGCCTAGGTGCTTCTACATGCTCCAGCTTCCCCCCAGACTTTGACTCGGAAGTGACAGAAGAAGCCAGTGCACAGAAGAAACCTATAGTATAGAAGAGGACCTACAGTATGTACAAAATGTACAACTCTGTAAAGTTGTCCAATTCATCGCACATTCAAGGAGGTACCAAAAGTATGGCATTTCAAGGTGTTGGAGTTCCACTGGTTGCAAAAACTGGTATTGGTGCTGAATGACATCACAATATTTTTTTATACTGAATTTGAAAAATTGTTGTAGTGAATTGTAGGGCTGGATGACATTCAATATTAATGCTTTCTTCGCGACAATCATAGGCATTTTAATCCTTGCTGTTTCCAGGGGGGTTTGTAAGAAGTTTATATTTTTTGTTTCATATATACCCCAATATTTATTGCAACAAAATCACATTGCAGTGTTTGAAATTTTTCCATTATTGTGCTGTCATAGTACAGTGGTACCTTGGTTCTCGAACTTAATCCGTTCCGGACTCTGGGTCGAATCCTAAAAAGTTCGAGTTCTGATCAAATTTTTCCCATAATAAATAATGGAAAACCAATTAATCAAAATTACAACTAAATACGTTTTTTTTCTTTATTTTTAGTATTTAAACACAAAATGAATAAGATAAAACAAGAAGAGCATTTTTTTCTTAATGGCTTCCAAAACAATAAAGACCTTATCTCAACATTACCCCTGTCCTGCCCCAATCGTCCGCTCCTTAATCCGCGTGCCACGCCCCGTCGTTAACCTCGTGTGGGATCCCCATGTGATCAGCTGTTTCTGGTTGTTGTCATTAGTCCTCTGTATTAAGTCCGCGTTTCCCAAGTCTGGACTTGCTTACAGCGCTGGCGTAAAGCAACGCATTCTGATCCTGATGCAATGCATTATGGTTAGATGCATTGCGACCTCTCACCTTTGTCCTTATTGGCTAAAAAGTTCAGTTACACACATGACATTTATATCCTGGGCAGTTTCGATTTGTAGCCTTCAATTTCTCTCGAATATCACGTAAAGCAGTGAGAACTGGTTTTCAGTTCATTTTTCTGGTAAAATAAAGTTTAAATAAATAACATAAATGCTCTACTAGTACACGTAAGTTAGCGATTTATTTATTGTTAGTTCTTATAATGTTGCGCTGCTTTATTTGGTTAATCATCCAGTCTGTGAAAAAGGCATTCAAGTAAGAATTGGATTGTAGTATACAATTTATATTTGGTCAGTGATCACGGTTTGACTTTTGATATTCAGATCGAGTTCTAGGTCAAACTGGTTTGTTTGACTTTCAAGAAATTTGAGTTCTAGTGAGTTTGAGAACTGAGATACCACTGTATATGTCCTGCTCTGATTATCCGCTATGTCCATGTGCTACATCCCCTCATTAACCTTGTGTGGATTCCCCGTGTTTACCAGCTGTTTCCTGTTGTTGTCATTAGTTCAGTGTATTTAAGTCTGTGTTTAAGTTTGCTTTCCCAGTCCAGCCATTGTAATTTCTTCCCACGTTTGCTGCCTGTTCTATGTTGTTTTCCATCGATTAGACTCTATATTCCCCGATCCTCCGTCTCCCTGCTCCGGCTTCCCAGGTTACAGTATGTGAAAGAATGACCGAACTGCCGAACAAGCCTTAACTCAGCAAGGTGGAATACCTGGACCTCACAAATGAGGTAATATATTGGATGCAACAGCCCGAGGCCCTGGAGGATCCTGCAGCTCTTGGCCTGGTTGCTTGTACTGGGGACAATTTGGAAAGCCTGTCCACATTTGAGAATATGCACCTCGCTGAAGAGGTACTTGAAAATCTTCAGCAGCTTCATAGGGGAGTGGCCGAGTCCATAATGCAGCAGGTAGCCAGGGACAGCTGATTACCCTACGGTGTGTTGTTTGAACTACCCAAGGTACCCTAGACTCCACCACCACCAGCAGCAAAGAAGAAAAGGTGGACACACTGGAAGTCCTCTTAGGGGCCGTCTCTGTCTCCGCTGCCATCCCTGCTGTGTGTTGGGAGGAACCCCTCCTGACTTTTGATCCAGCGGTTTTCAGGAATGATGTTACTGCCATCGCCCCGCCCGAGCAGATGTCTGAAAGTTCTTCTGCCTGCCGCTTCGCTGCCACCGATGGCAGTTTGCCCGTTTTTTGGGACACGCCATTAAAGAGGCCAGGTCCATTGGGAATGCTATCCCGCGTGTCCCCAAGTTTCATAAACGGGCAGCAGCTGCTGCTAAGGTGCAAACCCCAGCCACGCCCTCTGTGGTACCTGTGCCAGCAGTGGTTGCTTGGCCTCCCATGGTTCCTTTGCCGGCGGCTCCAGCTCTGCCCTCCGTGGTTCCTGTGTCGCTAGCTCCAGCTCTACCCTCCATGGTTCCTGTCCCGCCCGCCAAGGTTCCAGTTCCCATACCCCTAGATCCCATCCCTTTGCCTGCCACGGCTTCTGTTCCCTCTTCCCCTCCGCCAGTGTCCCCTTCATCTCCCTCCTTGCCCCCTCTGCCAATCCTTCTGCCTTCCTCCCCGCCACCTTTGGTATTCCCTCTAGCTCCTCCCTCGCTCTTGTCAAGGGTCCCTCCTGCTCCGGCCTTGCAGTCGCCTGCTGCACCTGTGGCTTCTGCCTCTCACCGGCTGGGGTTCCCTCCAGCTCCCCGTTTCTCCCTGCCCTTTGCCTCCTTGCCCCCTGCTTTTTTGCCACCTGAGTTCGCTCCCTGTCCTTCTGTGCCTTTGTTCCCTTCTGGTCCCTTTGTGCATCCTGTGGGTTTGTCCCCTGGCGTTGTCCCTCCATTGTCCCCTTTAGTGTTCCCTGGTCCTGTATTTCTGTTGTTGGTGCCCCTATTTTTGTCCACATTCCCAGTGGTTTGTCATTCGTGGTGTTCCCCTTGTGTTTGTTCTATGTGTCCATGCTGTTCCCTGTGATATGTAATGTTTTTGCTTTTGTTCCCCGAGGTACTGTAGAGTCCCTGGTTCCCATTCGCTCCCCATAGGCGCACCTGAAGTGCACACCAATGGAGGGGGGGTCCTGTCCCGCCCCAATTGTCCGCTTCCTCCGTGTGCCACGCCCCCTCGCTAAGCTTGTGTGGATTCCCCGTGTTAAGCAGCTGTTTCCTGTTACTATTCAATGTATTTAAGTCTGCATTTAAGTTCAATTCAAACTTTTCAATTCTTCACTGGGGGGCAGGAAAGGGGGAGGGGGGACAGAAGGGTATTTTACTAATTGCCTCACTTTGTAATTCCTATTGTACCCGTGTGGCTTTCAGTTCCTATGCTTCTCACCTTTCTGTCTTTGTTTCTCTGCTCTTTCTACATCCCTTGTTCTCTCTGTTTTTGTGTATCTGTACTTTGTGTCCTGCTTTTTGTCCCTTTCTCCTCAGCTGTCCCTGTCCAGTTTTCTGCCAGTGTACCCCTAGCTGTCTCACTGTTTTTGTTGAATCTCCCTTTTCCCTCTATCTCTTTTTCTCTGCACCTTTCATTTGTCTTCCCTTCTCTCTCAGGGTCTCTGTGTTTCTTTCTATCTTCCCCCTCTGTATTTGTCTCTATGTCATCTGCTACTGTTCTCTGTATTTACCCCCCTGTTCCCTGAAATTAATTCGGGTTATGGTAACGGTAATTTTCGCTACCAGTCCAGGAATCCTTTTATCAGCTTCCAGTTGTTACTTCTGCAAAACTTTGCAGCACAATTACTGAACTTGATCTGATGAGCAGCCTGCTGCTCCTTGCTGGAACTCAATGATGAAAGGAGCCCGGCAGTTCAGCCCTACATGTGTTGTTTACTGATCTTCTTTACATCTGAAAAATGACTTTGACACAGTTATGCAAGCAGGCAGGTTTAACTAGGTGTTTTTCCCATTTTATGTATGCTTATTAGTATCAACTGGCCAATTTAGACTTTCTGTAGTGTTTTCCCTCATTTGAAAATATCACATGCTTTTATTTTTTGTGTGCTCTCTGTGGCTGGTTGGACAGCATTGCTCTGACAGGGGGGCATCGGGTTGCCTTTATAGAGCAAATTTGCCTTTTTGTTGTGCAGGGTGAGACTTGAGACCTGGGGCTGTGAACAGAGCGAAACATGCCGCTAACTTGTTTATTCAGGTACTGTTTATCGCCAGCTGAAATCATACATTCAAATTCATTGAATATAGATTTAATTATGCGATTCAGGTGTCTTCTGCACTCCCTGAAGGATAGAACAAACTTCTTTGTTTTAAAGAGAAACAAACACTCTTAAAGTCAGTTTGGGATGTAAGTGTTTGTCCGTGTTATTTGTGAGGTATTTGTGTTTTATTACTGTTTATGGGGTGAGTACAATAAGCGATGCTGTGAAACCAATCTGACTGCTACATTAGGCCTTGAACTTGATAAGCATGATTTGGGTACTTTGGACCAAAATATGTGAAGCTACAACTCACAAACAGCTCATTGTTTGGTGGCATTGTCTACCTTTTGTAATGACCTTAAGAACATCAGCCCCGCTTTGAGATGTATGGAAAGCAGCAATGTTAAATCATTCAGGCTCAGATCTCTGCAGAGTAGATTTCCACAATGGACGCCGGGGTGTTACATGGTTTTTACTAATTTTCACTAACTTCTTCTTACCTTGTATTTATTTATGGAAATGATGCTTTCTTGCAAACTAACATTCAAGTAAAGATATGAATGTAGGGTCAGCTGGTCCATACGGGCCCTACTCTAAGGCCCAACAGTGGTATCACTGTTAGCCACAGATATGAACTGATTATCTTCCTAGGTTTTAGTTGGTGTGTCTAATTGATTATAGTGGATTTTCATGGATAACTTAAGGATATTCCTTAATAATATACAGTAATCAAATTCTTCAGTAATATAGCTGCAAACACATTTCCCTCATTCCCTCTAAATTGATTTTCCATAATTGTGTGAATCAACACTTTACTGTAATAATCGTGGTAACTCAGGTGTTTAAGTTCTGTACTTAGCCTGAAATTTAAAAATGGCCTATGTGTATCTGGGTCAATCCTATATATATATATGTATATGCATGCACACACACTCATACACAGCTTTTTGTTGGTGGGCTGCCACGGATGGAGCCTGACACAGACAGCACACTGCCAGCCATTTTACTTAGATGTGAGGTGTAAACAGGCCGTGTGCCCCTCCTGGAGATGGACTCCTCAACACATGCATCCTCCCAGGCCTACAAATGGCTGGCCTTTCATCTCAGTGCTGGGTGCTGAAAAGCAGCTTAACTACAATGATGGGACTGGTGGAGTATGTGTAATATTAATATCAATTGCCATATACAGTAAGCTGGTGTCTTTGCTTATTTTAATGCCTGCTAGTTAGTAGTCTTGCTGGGCAGCATCCCATGCCATACTAATGTGTGCTATTATAATCTAACAAAATGCAAAGAAAAATCAAAGCCACAGTGGTAATACTGACATTAAGATATTATGATGTAACAATCAAGCTGGTTAATAATCAGTTGCTGCCTGATCCATGTCTTGTAAATGTATGCATGCACATTTAGATTTATTGCCAATAGTATTGGGACATTTACCTTTACAAACACAAGAACTGTGACACCCCATTCTTAATATATAGGTTTTAATATAGAGTTGGTCAACCCTTTGCAGCTACAGTATAACAGCTTCAACTCTTCTGGGAAGGCTGTCCACAAGGTTTAGGAGTGTGTTTATGGGAATTTTTGACTATTCTTCCAGGAGAGCATTTGTGAGGTCAGGCACTGATGTTGGACACGAATTCCTGGCTCACAGTCTCCGTTCTAATTCATCCCAAAGGTGTTCTGATGGGTTGAGATCAGATTCTCTGTGCCGGCCAGTCAAGTTACTCCACACCAGACTCGCTCATCCATGTCCTTATGAACCTTGCTTTGTGCACTGATGCATAATCATGTGGGAACAGGAAGGGTCCATCCACAAATCAGAGAAGATGTTTTCACTGCTCTAGAGTCCAGTGGTGGTCCAGTCAGCTTTACATCTCATCATACAATGCTTTGCATTGCACTTGGCTTGTAAGGCTTTTATGTAGCTACTTGACCATGATGGACCATATGATGAATGATAATGTAAGTGATGTGTTTATAAAATGTCTTTTAAAAAAAAAAACATACAATGAAACTGATTAAACAATAAGACAAATAGTCCTTATGAAGCTTACAAAGAAAATAAAAAACAGAAAAAGTAAATAAGGAAGATTAATAAGCTAATCAATTAAATGACAAGGGAATAGTAAATAAAGCAAAGGACCTGAGACTTGAATGAAAAGGCTTTTTGCCTACATCCTTAAAATAGCCCATCTGCATCATGGATAGCAGTAGGTAGAGTATCCTACAAAGTTGGAGCAACAGAGAATCGCGTCTCGTACCCCTCAATCGCAGTTTGAGATACAACACAGAAGCAGAGTCAGGGGAATGTGGAGAGGGGAAGAATGTAGGAATTTATGCAGCAAACATGCATCAAACCAGTATAGCCTTTAATCACAGTAAATGTCAGGTGCACATTTAAGTCATGCAAATCACAAATGGTATTTTCAGTCCTGTAAGCACTCTTGATGTATCTACTCACACAATCAGCTAACTGAGTGAGATTCAGGCTAAATAATGTTGTGGATCTGAGTTTCATCAACACAGGTATGCTAATGCAGACTATGCTTTTTAACTATGGGTCCTAAAGAATAGCAGAGGCAGAGGTCTGTGGGGAACACTGAAAAACCTGAGCCAACGCCAGACAGTAGCATTTGCTCAAGCTGAGGTACGGCGTGAACAGGGAAAGGGTGAGACCAGGGAGACTAATCAGAGACTCAAGCCTGTCAGATGCTATGCTGTGATTAATAGTGTTAAATGCAGCACTGAGGTCGAGGAGAATTAAAATGCTAAGGAATCCAGTGTCAGCAGCCAGGGGCAGGTCATTAGTTACACTAAAAAAAGCTGTTTTGGTGCTGTGTTGCCTCCTGAAGGCAGACTGAAGGGGGCAGCTTGTTAGCATCAAGCCAAACCTTATAATTGTAAATGACCGACTGCAGCATTTTTGTTTATATTTGACGTCTGCTGTTCTCTCACAAGCATAATCTCAAAAATTATTCCAGCAAATATAGCCTTGTGATGAGGTGACCGTCATCACCTCACAGGTACCACAAGGTTAATTGCAAATTTATGGAATAGCGTGCAACGTACTGCTAGAAAGACTTTGACTTGAGTGTGTTTTGTTTGCACATGTGTATATGCTATATTAATGGATATTCATGGAAAAGGAAACCTGTAGCTATGTCACAAAAAATATCAAGGCTAAAAATAACCTAGAGCCAGAACCTTCCATGGGGTGTGTATCTACAGGATATCTAATTATGTGTAAGGATTGTCTTGTGCTAGATATCAGCCATTGGGCATGTACATAGAATACAAAAAAGACCGGCAATGCTAGTTGCTGTGCATCAAATACTGTGTCCATGCCTGGGTGCAGATCTGAGGTGGTTGTGGACATATGGCTTGCTTTGTATTAAATTATCCACAGTGGGGTTATGCAGCTGAATCTGCCTGTAATGTACTTTGAGGACTGGGTTGAGATGTAAGTACAGAGATTCACATTTACACAAGAAGTTAGAAGCAATGAATAGATTTTATTCAGGAGAAACCAATTGAACTGATGTCTCTAAATTGCCCACAGCGTGTAACTCTGTGTGTGTAAAGTCAGGTGAAAAAATTAGGACATCCCATTAAATATTTAGTTCTTTATTAATAAATATAAATATATCGATATTAAATCTTCTTTCAAATCATATCTGTAGATAAAAGTGATGTAATTGTATCACCTATGCAAAAACAAGAAACAAATTCACTCAATTAACAGAATAAATTAACTATGATGCCAGTTTCCACTGAGAAAAAAGTTAGGACACCCTCACATCCATTATTATTTACTATTTTTGCTGCACCAAATCATTATGAAAATGATTGTTCCAGGGCATTTTGGTGGAGCCTGTCTTATTTAAACCACAGACATTTAGTTTGGTTTGCTCTTGATTGTTGAAGTGAGTGGTATCACCATTGTGAGATCAAAAGAGTTCTCTGAGGTTCAAAAAGAAGACTGTAGATGCATATGAGTCTGGCAAGATTGAAGATTGCCAGAGACCACCTAGAAAAAGACCAGGACTTTTGGACAGATCAATTTAAAATTGAATTAGGACACAGTAACGAAGGACACGTTTGGTGTAAACCAAAGACAGATTTTGAGCAAAAGAACCTCATACCAATTGTGAAGCATAGGGGAGGAAATGTCATGGTTTAAGGCTGTTTTGCTGGAGCCATACCAGGCCAGCTCACCAACATATAATCCACATGTATACGCAGTATTGGTGTCCTAATTTTTTCACATGACTGTATATTTGCCCTGAAATAGACTGGCATCCCATCCAGGATGTACCCCAGCCGTGTGCCCTATGATAAACTGGCATCCCATCCAAGATGTACTCCAGCATTATGCCCTGTGATAGTCTGGTATCCCATCAAGGGTGTCCCCCAATCTTGTGCCCTGTGATAGACCGGTATCCCATCCAGGGTGTCCCTCAGTATTGTACCCTGTGATAGACTGGTATTCCATCCAGGGTGACCCTCAGTATTGTGCCCTGTGATAGTTTTATTTATCCCATCCAGGGTGTCTGTCAGTCTTGTGCACTGTGATAGACTATTATCCCATCCAGGGTGTCCTTCAGTATTGTGCCCTGTGATAGACTGGTATCCCATCCACGGTGTCCCTCAGTATTGTGCCCTGTGATTGTCTGGTATCCCATCCAGGGTGTCTGTCAATCTTGTGCCCTGTGATAGACTGGCATCCCATCCAGGGTGTCCCCAAGCCAGGAGTGTGTTGCTTATGATAGGCTCCAGGCCCTCCCATACCCCTCCATTCAATTAGCATTTGGAAGATGAATAGAAGATAGGCACAAGAAATCATTGAAAAGGTTTCAGGTAAATATGGATCTCAAACCACATGGCTCGATTAGGTGCCTAATAGCCCTAACCCACATAAATATACATGAAACATACATTGTTTAATGAAGGAAGGAAAAACATATGGTTAAGTAACTAAGGACCTGTGCTTGTGTCTGAGGAACGGTAATCAGGCTTCATGCAGTTACATAAGAGACTTTGCAATGGGAATACCTAAAGTTCCTATTTATTATATCCACTCCACTAGGCAGAGGATAGAATAACTTACACTTGCATTCATCAGCAACCACTCATTCGCAATTCCCTGTTCGTTCTGTCTGACTTCCTTGCTTCATGTTAAAATTTCAGCACGGCCGCCTGCCCTGAACATGAACAATCATGCCAACAATCTTTCTCAAATCATATATTAATAAAAAAAAATGGGTTGTAAAAATGCAGGCTTGCAACAAATAAGTATAAATCTATTCATACATCTTGCAAAATGCTGGTCAAGGTTATGGGGAAATAAGTCAATAGCTATCTAAGCATCATAGACTTGGAAATTGTAATTGTTGATTTTGTCCATATAAGACAGCTTATCATTCCAACAAACAAACAAGATCCTGACTCTGCCATTCCAATCTGCAGGATGTCTGACTGACATTTGCTAATCAGGGGATGGAGTTAGGCTGTATGTTGAGAGGCCTGCACAGTTGGACCATGTTCAAGTAATTTCCCATAGGTCTGCATGCTAACTCCTGATATTTCCCCAGCAGGGATCTGAAAAACTGAAGGTAGTGAGCCATGAACAAAAGGGAAATTGAATCCAAATTGTTTATGTTTTCTAGTGATGATAATTTTTCATTTAGTACTGAGGACTTATGAAGCGAGGAACCATGGGTGAAAATGTGAGAACCTTATGTCAAAAGGCTTTCATTTGGTAGTCTCTCAGTCTTCTAATAAAGTAGAGAACTGCAGGCCCATGTTAGTGAGAGATAAGCAAGGATTTCTGTGTTAACAAGAAATGTTCTTTTTATTTTAAAAATGCATGATTGCAACTCCACACTCAGAGTCTTACAACACTCCTAAACAAGGACCAGTAGTTCCCAAATGTAACTGATAACTGCGTAACTGGTAAATGCAAATACCTCATACATTTCTTGCACCATCCACCCAAAAACCAAGCTGGATCTGTTGCATATTGAACTGGTGAGCTGGATTTATTGTGTCTATATGAAAGAACTGGCATTGGAACAGCTCACTGGATCATTCCCAGTGAAATTTGACATTGAGTACTGGATAACTGTAGCAAAAAAAAAAGTTTTGTTTGATAAAATTATGAAGTCTGAGATGAGTATGTATGACAGACTGATTGTTCTATGTATCACTGTATAGGAAATTCATATGTATTTGTTTCGCATCAATGAAACTGAGTTACCACCCCCATGTAATTGTCAACACAGGAGACTCAATTTCAGTGGAAGCTAAATGAATCTCAAAGCTAGGTGGAAGAATGGTACACCATACTGAATGTACCCCCCTAAAACACTCCTGTTTATTCAGTCCAGTCACCATAATATTCAGCATTTACACCAGGACTTTGGGGTACTAAAAGACTGACTGAATAACATGCTGGATATCCTCACATTTTGGCAGTATTGGCTGTGTATACGTGTACCTGACCTACAGTGCATCCATGAGTAATTATCACCTTGGAACAGAAAATGGTTTAACCTACTACTTCTAAAAATCATGTTTATAAACCTCCAGAAGAAGCAGTATTGTGAGTGTGTTAGGGGGAGTGGGAAAATTCTAGAAGAATGTAATAATTTTTTGTTGATTAGAAGATGTGGTTTAATTTAAGCAGCATGAACTGGTTATATTTATCCATTTATCAACTGCTTAAGGTAAGAACTTTACTCGGGAGTGAGACTATAGTGCATGTATCAGCACTTAGGCTTTGGGCCAGTTCTTTGCTGGCCCTGAGAGCAGAGAGGACATGAGAGAACTTCAGCACTCGAGCACAGAGATTGTGCTGCAGAACATGCTTTTCAGACCTTGTTTTCGTTATATCTATCTATCCCCATAATCTTGAAGGCTGTGATAGGATTCTAGGGTTTTCTGGAAAGAGAAAGACACTGGGAACAGGTATCCTCAGTCTGGTTTCAGTATCCATTATCAAACAGAGCTGAGGTCACGCAAGGCCTGTCCTGGAGGCTGTGGACAAAGACAACTGTACATCCTGGACTGAATACCTGCCTACTGTAGCCAATTTAACTATGCATATTATTTCACTATGGCTTATTAGTCCAACTAAACAGTTTTTATCTTTGGTTTATGTTAAAAACCAAAGAACCTGAAGGAAACTCATTCATGAACATGAATGCAAAGGCGACCGCAGCACCACCTTCTCGCCCCTTTTCGGTGTGAATAGGAGGCAAAGTCTTGATGATGATTCAAGAATTCATTCTAAATGCAGCCACAGATTAAACATGCCTGTGCATTTAGGAAAGAATCCCCAACACACACCCTAAACCATTTTAAGCCAGCAAAATACTGGCAGACAAGCCATATTAACAATAGTAAGGCAGCACCTCACAGCGCTGCTGAATGGATGTCAGTTTGTTATCCTTCCTTTTTTCAAAATTACTTCCGATTTATGTCTATTCTAACTCAAAGCAATAACCAATAGTATCTCTTATATGCATTGTTTATAGTGCTTTTTAGACATTTATCATTTATCTGACAGCTTGTTGCAGCCTTTAAAAGACTCTGGTGAGCTAGTCCGTGGGGGGTCAAACTCTGAATTTTTTTCTAACAAAACACTTAAGAGCAGTTTTACAAGCAATCTGGATAACACCTGTTAATTTCACTTGAGAATGAATAAACACCCGGTGGATTTTTTTTAAGAATAGGGTTGTGCCTAAAAGAGAAATTGTATACTACATTAAAAAGCCAAATGCAGTGGGCTAACATTTCACCCTATTCATATATTTCTGTTTCGGGTATCAAAACTAATTACTAAGCATATGTTTTTCTCATGGTTAACCAATAGATTTTCTTTGTTGTGCCAGATGAGACACGGCTAAATAGATGGAACCTGTAAACATGAGTGAAACCACAGCACCATGGCAGAAGGTGGAACACAAAACATGTAGCAGCTGATACCTCCAGCTATACACACTGCATTTACACGGAGATGTGTCCTGATGACCATAATCATAAAAATGGTACATAGCTCAGTCCAGCAGTGTCACAGGGCTGGCTTTGGTTAAACTGTGGCAGAGGGCATCTCTGCAGGCATTCCACATACCTGGGTGTGGCTCATTAGCTCAGTTATGATCAGGTGTGAGGGCTTTGGAAGAAAAGTCTGCAGTGAGCTTAAAAGAAGGCTCTATGAATCTGGACCCCGATTCCCGACCCAGGCCCTGTTTTCAGTTCTCCCAGGTTTCTTACTGATTCTGGTTGGCTAGAGGCTTCACACCTGGCTTCCAGGTAAAGGAAGACTAGAACATCAGCAGTGCTTAGACCTTGAGGACCATGATTTGAATAGCCCTGGCTGAGAAGAAGTCAGGGAGCGTAAAAGACAAAAAAGAGTGTGGTTTCTCTTGTGGCTTTTCTTGTGTGTACAGGAAAAGTTTTTCTTGTGCCTGAAGGGAACTTCTCTTTTTTTCGTTTTTTATTTAGTCTTCCCGGAGCTTACCCAGTGTGTCTTATCCTCGCCTAGACACACTCAGTGCGCCCTGCTGTCTGAGGGCCATTCAGACTGTAACTGCACACAGTCTGCATGACCAGATTACACATGGCAGCTGCTGGTACATTTCAACTCCAGCCCCTTTACCTGCATGTGCTTCCCGGCTGCACCACTGCAAAGCTGAAGCTTTGAAAGGCAGCATTGCTATTTTATTTTTTTTTGTCGTTAAGGGATGAGACCGAAAGCCCAATCTTTTGGCCGTGGATAGGGTAAACCCTCCTCATTTGGGTAATACAGCCTTTGGCTGGGCGGGCTGTGAGCCAGGAGATCAATTAGAAACCTTGGTTAATAAATCCTGACTTTGAAATGATAAAAGTCAGGATTTCTCAGGAAAGAGAGCAAAAGGCCCAGGAGCAGAACCGAAAACAAAGTAAACTGTTCCCCCCGTTTGGGCAATTAAACAGTGAGTGTCCTTATGAAGGCGTTCCGACAGCCACACTGCGCCTCTGGATGGGTCAGTCAGCAGAGCACAGGCTGTAGGCAGCGATAATCTCACATCGCTCAGCAAACTGGCCACATTTGTCCTCCAGGGCACTCGGCGAATATCTGAATGTCTAATCGGGTCAGGCCCATGGTCCTGCCTGTCTCCCCAAGAAGCACACAAAGATCACCTGGCACAATCACATGTGTTTAAAATGGGACGACAACTGTGTGACTTCAAAAGGTTTCGAACAGTGTGTGGCGGGGGGGCAGTTAGGCTCTGTCTCTGCACTGACAGCCCATTGGTGGTGGGCAGAAGGGTTTGTGTTTACTGCCCACCCTGAAGAGACCTGTGTTTACAGGAATTCAGATACCTGAAGCAGCCCTTCAGACCTTCATAAAGTAGCAGGATTGTTTTAAACACTGTAGGGGAGAGTGAGATGCACAGACCTGTCTGTGTACAGGCACCCTGCCTGGAGGATGCATTTTCCACTGAAGTGCACAAACAGGTTGTGTGTGGAAGCAGCAGCCAGCAGCCAAGACCATCACTCTTTACTCTGCCACCCAGAGCCACTCATGAGGCCCAGCTGTGGAAACATTAGCATTACATTTACGCGCCATGCAAGAATAATGTAGCTATTCAAGGGTCTCCCACTACCACAAGCCTCAGATTCCGCCCTACTGATCTATGACAGCGGGCCGGTGCAAATGAAGTTTTGGGTAAATGGGATATTGGTTGCTGCCGTCCAGGCAGCTTCAATCGATCACCTGTCAGTGCTTTGTGAGGGAGGGGAATAACTCAGCAGTGCTGTGGCCGCTCCCAGAAGACATAATCAATCAATCCAGAGTGTTGCCAAACAGACCTGCTTCTGCAGATTAAAATTTCATTTCTAAGACATGTAAGAGTGATGCATGTAACAGAAATTGCTCTCTGTATTTCAATAAGCACGCAGCCATGTGAGTGATGACCTTCCTGGGCTCTCAGTTTGTCAAGACTAATGATCAGTAGTGCCACTGAACCTCATGTTCAGGCTGCATTGTCCGAATGAGCCCCTCAGTATCAAAGCTGTGACTTTATAGCCAGATCATTGCTGGGGCTGTAGATGTTTCATCATAGCAGCTGCATGAGGGCTCGCTGGCATCAGGTCACCTGCACCAGGCATGGGGGTGCGGGGGAGGGGGGGCCTGGGGGTGCAGGGAGGGGGGGGCATGTCGTTCACCTTC
>JABFDZ020000050.1:10581596-10593541 GCA_019775955.2 Pollimyrus isidori | reverse complement strand
AGGGAAAGGGAGAGTGATAAAGTGGCTACTCACAGGTCTACAGAGTTAGCGACCAAAGCTACAGTATAGCTACGCTGCGCAACAGCTGTTTGGTCATGTGACAGGCGATAGACCGCGGCGGACAGATGCTGGTGGAAGGCAGACGGCACACGCGCTTTTGTGTGCGACACGCCCAATCACGTACACGTGTGTGCGGCGGGACACCTCCGCCTGCGACCTTCAGAAAGGCCGGACAGCGTAGCTTTAATCGCAGCTGTCAGCGTGAGCGCAGGGCCCGGGGAGATTCCGAATGACGATGACACCCCAGGTGTGACCTGGACGGTGTACGTCTGAGCGTCTGGGGAGGCCCAAGAGGGCGCTACGCCGGACCAGCGTCACGCCGGCTCCACTTATAACAACAGTTAGGAGGCAACATCCATCACTGAGCATGACGATCTCATTCCGGCTGAATTTCACCGTGGGTCTTTTTAGGCGTCGGGCCCGGTGACAATGACAAGGTGGCTAATTTGTGACGAGGTCAGGCTAGTTCCGAATCGCTCTCCTTCAACGTCAGACTAACGGGGAGAAAACATTTACCACTTTTCGCACCTCCAGCTAGGCGAAATCTCCACTCTTTTCAAGCGCCGAGCTCCTCTGGTGGGGGTTGGGGGGGGGGGGAGCCACCCATTTGCCCAGCCCAGAAAGTTAATAAAGTGTTAGTGCCCAGGTAATTTGAATCGGGAACCCAAGCTGTGCCCTCAGAGGAAACACGGTAAGGGTGTCACTCTAATGGTGCTCTGACATTAACCTCAGAGATGATCCCAAAATCCGTGAGCTGAGCTTTCTACAGCGGGTTTAACATTACCTCACTACGGCGGAGTCGAAACGGAGGGAGGGTAAGGAACCACAGTCGTGCTTTTACTGGTGCAAACTGTGCAGGTTACCATCCACAGACCAAAAAAAAAGAAAAAGAAATTCACACACAAATGTTTACATCCTGTATCAAACATTACAGAAGTGTACCTGTAATGTTGCACCAGATTCATACAATCAGTACGGCAGCAGGAACTTTCTCATTGATCCCCATAAAAAACGGAAAGCGGGGAAGAAAAAAAAAAAAACAGATCAATCTCTTCAGAGGAGGAAAGAATGTTTATTAAAACTACATTACTAGCCTGACCTCCAATAATTCAGCCACACATATGCAGAGCACCGTGGGGGTCCGCAGTCCTTCAATGAATCAGCCCCATCCCCCGAAACCTTGTGATCAGCCGGGCAGAGAATTGAGCTCCCAGAATGCACTGCCAGCGCCACAGTGCATCTCTGCCTTCCTTTGTTCAGCACGTTTAAATGGCCTGCTATGATGAAAGCGAATACAACTAATCCTGAACTCTCCGTCTCCCACTCAACTGGGAGGGGAGAGGGGGAGGGGAGAGAGAGAGAGAGGGGAAAAAAAAAATAAATAGAAATCACACACACAAAAAACTAGCTATATTAGAAATGATGGACGTGTGGCTGAAAGACAGTTTGAGCTTAATGAGGATCACCAGCCTGATGTACGTGTGACACGCCTCGACCAATCATGAGAGACGTGAACGCACAGGCCGGACGACGACACGAGTCACGCTCACGGCGGCTCTCCCGGGCCCGAGCGTATCTGGCGGCTCCCCGGGAGACGGTCCACGCCACATACCTCCAGCATGTGTTCACGTCTCCGGCCCAGCATCCATATTTCATCTACACGCTCACAGAGTCGCGCCAGACCCTGAACGCAGTCGTCAGAAAGCACGACGCTGATAATCCCATAAAAAGCCCACCGGAGGCGGGGGGGAGCGCGGACTTCCTGAGGGACGCAGACGCGCCCGTGGCGGGTTAACCGGCCATAATGAATTAACATTAGATAAGTGTCGGGGGGGCTGCAATCACACAGCAAAAGTGGAAAGATCATCGCTAACAGAATAGCAACAGCGATACACTTCTGCTAACACAGAAATGCTACATTTAATAACATAGGTTTTCGCTCATCTTGGTGCGACACAAATATTATCGTTAAAACTATCGTTTTAAAAAGATGGATAGGGCATAGGGCCACTACATGCTTGGGGGGTAGACCACACACAGATGTCTCTCAATTCATTAATAGCAATATGCCCCCCTCCCCTCCCCCCCTATTTTCTGCTAGCTTAAAAGCAGTATTGACTTAAAAACATAAAAAAATAAAAGACGGCACGCTGATTTGTGCCGGGTGCAATTTCTCCCACCGCGAAAGAGCGCCGGGCTGGAGTGAGGACAGCCAGCGCTGGCCAGAGCAGTGGGAAGGCGGAGCAGAGGAGTCAGCAGAAAGGGTCGGCAGGGTAAACATCACGCTTAAAGGGTCCCCCCCCAGGAATGCCGCCGGAATCCTGAAACCTCGGCAAACAGACGGCCGCGCGCCCCTCAGTCCCACCGTGGGCCCCCGCCGGCACCTCTTAAACACACACAGCGTTTACGTGCAGATGTTACAACGCATGTCATAATTGATCCGGGCTAATTTATCATAACTACCGCTAAGAGTACCTGTGCAGAGGCTGTGTGTTCAGGGGGGTGAGACCGTTTTATCATGACTTCTAATGCAGGCTGCTTCTACAGCCCTTCTTACCCTCCGTGAAATTAAATAGGGGGGGGGAAGGGGGGGGTTTAATGACTTTGAGGGGACAGCTCCTTGGCACTGCCAAAGTCAACACATTTTAGAGAGTGGATTTAAAAAGTCTATCAAGATCCACTATCGGATGCACACGGGCAGGAGATGCGCTGGCCAGGCAAAAAAATAACTCATCTCCCAACTTGACAGGCCTCAGAAAGTTTTACAAACGAAAGGTTTAGAAGAGCACAGGAAGTTCCTTCAATTTGGGAAGGGGGGGGGCATGTATAGGTAGTACACATGTATAGGTAGTAATGCCATTTCAGGAAAACCCATCATTTCAATTGGTCATACTAGGAATACACATTTAAACACTCCTACATGCAAGGAAATCACTTTGAGGTGATCGAGCCCCGCACAGTGTGGCTCACGTCTACGGAGCGGTGGGTCACATGGGTGCCTGACGAGCACACAGCGACACGGCGACGCGCGTATCCGACACAAACACCCCCCGGCGCGTGACTGTCGGCTGAAATCCTGCAGCTTCGTGCTGAAAGTCTTCATCAAAAAAGAAAAATGATTAAATAACTGACTGAAAAGTACGAGACATTATCTGAAGCAGCATTTCCCAATCTGGCCGTCGGGGAACTCACAGACGGTCCACGGTTTGGTAGGAGCTGGGAAACACTAAAGGGTTAGTGGTGCCTGTTGGGGACGCTAGGAGAGCATTAATTAACCCACTTTTACCACATCTGTACCTAAAGACATTTTCGCATTTACAAGCTGAAAACATTTATTGGCAGAACAAGAGTCTCCCACCAAATGATTAAACAGTTCCCTTTAATTTCTGTTGCTCTTAAATTTCATTCTGCTAATTTTAACATTAGTTAGAATTAAAGATTATAATCACACATTGATTCTGTGACCCGCCTGGCTGCCACTACAAGGGCGGATATAGAAAAATCAATCAACACCCGTCTGACCAATCAGATTCAAGAATCCAACAGCGCCAATGTATAAACAACTACATACAAAAAACAGATTTGGGGGAAGAAAAAAAAAAACTATACGACGACAAAGCAGGATACTGGAAAAAAAAAACAAAAAACAAAACTTACAGTAAGGTTCCGTTATTTGTCAACTAATTAATTGAAGTATTTTTCTCTGAAAATGATTCTGCTCACTGAGATAAGCCTACTTGTTAAACTGACCAAAATAACCTCGTAATTCATTAAACAGCTGAATAAATAAGAAGATCACCCTCTTCAGGGCACCAGCAATAAAACCACGCCACACACACTCACTGGCTGTGTGCTCTCACTCTCACTCTCACCACAAAACACTAAAAGCTGAATTTACCTTTACTTTTCCTTTAAATCTCATTACATTTAACAGAAAGCCCTCAAGGTGCCAGCCATGCGAGAGTCGATGCGTGATCCCGTTATGAGTTATGAGTTATGAGCAGTTATGCTGTAAAAGTACCTGATAACTGATTTCAAACTGGTCGCTCAACTTAGTTACATAAAGTTTTTCCAGTTATTGGTGGGCGCAGGGTTTGCCTGCACTGTCACGCAAGGGCAACATGGACAAATTTGAAATCTGCTACTTAAGCAAATCTTAAGTTGAATAAAGTTGAATTAAACAGTCAGGTTTCAGCTTCAGAAGCACGACTACTCATGATTACAACTGCATGGTGACACACGGCCAAGAGCCAGGCAGCAGAAAAGGTAACTGCCACTTTAACGAAGGAAAGTCGGCTCTTTTCACCAGAGAGAGACCGAAAAGAACTTTCCGGCATGCCAAAGCAGCCTCCTCTGTTCTCTAGCCCACCAGCCCCCACCCCCCAAGAGAGTCCTGACAGAATGACCTGCCCTCGCTGCACTCAATCAACATGTGTCGAGCCCTGAGACCGAGAACCACCGCCTTCTACTGCACTTCCTGTGATCACAAGCTGGACAGAACCAGCACGGGGCAGTGTCGCATCCCTGAGGAAGCAATAGATAAGAGTGCCCCATAAGCATAGGCCAGAGGTGGGTATAGCCCAGAGGTGGGTATAGCCCAGAGGTGGGTATAGCCCAGAGATTCCGATATCAAACCGAACTGAGGATGTTTCTCTTTTCCTACAAACCCACACTAATCCCCCCCCCTCACACACACACACACACACGCACACACACACGCACACACACACACTGCACATAATAGCAGCCATAACCCCCCCTGCCGCTCCTCATACGAAGTCTGGCTTTGCAATCTCAGCCAGGAAAAGTGGTACCCGCAATGTTCAGCATCTTCCCAAACCCCCCCCAAGATTAGTTTCCGGGGTCATTCCTGGCCATCTGCTCCCCTCCTCGATCCGATGCAGAGCAGGGCCGTCGGTCCTGGCCTCTGTGCGGCTCCTAAGCAACACCGTATTTGGCAACAGGAAGGGGCAGGCGCTAGAGCGTGGCACAGGGCCCCAGGACGGTTTCGACAGCTCTTCTGCTGGGGGCATCGCAGGTGTTTTCAGCAGCAGACCTCAGGGTGACACACACACACACACACACACACACACACACACACACACACACACACACACACAGTCTGCTTCTTAATCTCCTCACAAACGAACCTCAGACAGTCAGAGTAGCCTATGGCGGGACTGCAGATTTAATTTCCTATTTGATAATTGAAATGATTATTATTGACTGCCCCCCCCCACCCAAGGGCAGCAATAACAGCTGATACAGTCCCGAGTAATTCTACATCCTCAATATCTTCAATTTCCAGCTCCACTCAACTTTCCCCAAAGTCAAGAAAAGCATCAAAAAAAGAAAGGTTAAAAAAAAAAAAAAAAGGAACCCAGAAAAAAAAGTTTACGGCCCAGAAATGACACCAAAGCAACAATGAATTAGTCACCAGACAAAAAAAATCACGTTGACTTCCTTTAAATTTTCATGAAATGTAACGAAAACCCTTCAAGCTACAGTGTGAAACCCCAATCAAACCACAGCTTGTGCACACAGAACGTTTCCCCTCTGATGGAAAGTTGCACATTATTGCAACACAGCAGAACTGCGTTAAAGAAACAGTCGCGGATTCTGTGCTGTACAGCATCAATTTTGCATGCAGGGTTAAGATTTAAACTTTGCAGGGAAAAAAACAGAGTGAATCTAGTCCAGAGAATATATAGGAAACATCTACGAGAAAACTGTACCGGAATTTCCACCTAGACAGCTTTTTAAACAAGAAAAATGGCCAATAATGTGTACATTCTTCGGCCTTTAACGAATAAAAAACTTTAGTCTTTTAGGTATATGACGGCAGCTCGTTTGCGTAGACGGGCAACGATAATGGTTTCGGAAACCAGAGAAAACAGAACGAATATTAATGATCCGCTATGTTCTGCGTGACCTAGTGTGTCTCTTGCAGCGTCGCAAAGTTTCCCTGCAATCTGAAATTGTTCATTCTTCGAATATTTGATACATCCCATTCAAAAAAAAATAAAAAATCAAAAATCCCTCTGAAGGATATTATTTAAAAACAGATACAGTGAAAATCACACCCAATGTGGTTTCCTGCCCATAACTGACTGCGGCAGAATTGACTTTTTTTACGGGATGTATTGCTTATCTATAGAGTCACATTTGACTGTCATCTGACCGGCAATCAAAACATCACAGGGAAGCAAAGAGGCAATGACTGAAGATCAGAGGCAGCCACTTCGCCGTCACTACTTCCAAACTCCACCTCATCTGAGGGGACCAGTGGAAACGGTTCTGACCCGCTGGTTACAAGGCCAACCTCTGAATCACAGTGTCCCGTCTCTGGCCTCTCCGGCTGTCCGTCCAGCCGTGCATCCGTCCTTCCACAGGCCTGACTCAGAATGGAGGCGCTCAGCCTCCGGGTCGTGCACTCAGACAAATCTGGCATTTAAATCCTCACCAGAACCCGAGCAGCTCCCGTTAACCTGTTCCGTGCTTTTCCCGTGAAAGCTCCGGTTTAAATCGACCGCCCGGGTCGCTCTACGGGACATTAATATTTTGGAGCCGGTTGCATCGCAGCTCCTGCCAAGCCATCGCTGACCTCCTCTCGTCCCCAACGCTTCCCCCAAAGCCAGGATTGCGGATTCTCCTTCATCGATTACAGGCGCCATGATTTACTGGGCTGTTTTTGGGAAGCGAGGCAGGAGGGATATGCCCGGAGTGCAAATCAGATCCTGGTACGGCCCACCCATGGCATTACTGCAAGAGCAGTAACTGTGTGGAGATTGAGAAACAAAGGAAAATACTGGAATGGACAGTGCAGGTCCAACGAATACTTGCGTGCTGCTTTTTTTTTTTATTAAAGACAGAGAGATGCTTTAAAATTTGAAAGGGATATGGACAACATTCAAGGCGTAACTGACGGTAATACAGAGTCACTTTAATTTTGCTGACCTTCAGCAACCACCTGGAATTACTCCCCGTGCCCCAAAACGGGTCTGAAAGTGCCAACGTTGCCCATCAACGGGCAAAAGGTCAGTTTTGATTTTTTTCGTGCTTCTTAGCAACGAGATTAATGCCAGGAAGCCCCTTGGCCTGTGTTAAACCTCCGGGGCCATCCCAAAACGACCGTTACTCAGAAGTTAGGGTGATGGAGCACGGCCTTCCGTCGGCCCCGGCCTCAACTACGCCGTGGAAGATGAACGTGCCTCGCCTGATGGCAGAGTCTCCTCGCCGCAGCGGGATGAGCTTAGGTGAGTCAGTGCGCTCATATGCGAGTCCGCACTGACTCATCAAAACAAGAGCATTAAAAAAAGAAAAAAAAAAAGTGAAATCCTGCAACCCACACAATAACTTAGTCATTCTGAAAGCTCCTTCCACCGGTATTCAGCAGTTTCAGTACACGCTGGTCAAAACATCGGCCGAGAAGAAGAAAGAGAGAAAAGACGAAGAGCGAGAAGGTCAATGTACTGTGTCTGAAAGCAGCGGTTTAATTCATAAGAAAAAAAAGGGAAAAAAAAAAACCCAGCCCCCATCAGGTATAGAATGAAGAGAAGCACATATATCCACATATTGCCACAACACTGATTAAAATCCCTGCCCAAAAACGCTGGGAAAACCCTTTTCCCTCCGAGGTCGAGGGGGGGGGGGGGCGGGTTTAACTGCGCTTTGAGAACAGCACCGCCGCGCACAGCACACTATGACCTGCGGCATGCTGGGATGCGCCAAGGGCCCCCCCCCGCCAAGAGTCTGCACCCCAACAGCTCTATAGTCCAGCTGTCACCTTAAATCAACCCCCCCCCCGGCCCCCCGGCCGCCGTCCGATGGCACACCGCCCCCCGCAGGCCTGTACACGGCCACGCAGCCTCAGAAGGCCACCGCGTATAAATAAAAGGAGTATCAGATAAGTTCTGCGGGACGTCTATAAACATTTACATTTCCTTTCAAGTACTGTTTATAGATATTTTATCTCCTATCGCATGGGCTCAGAGCGCGGCGAGCAGAGGCGCAGCAGGAATGCGAGCGGCTGGGGAATCAGGAGTGCTGCTCTGACAGCCACGCAGCCCGTTGACCATAATAGGCGCGGAGGGCGCCGTGGAAACGCAGCGGCCGGCCCAACCTTCGCCGTCCGCAGGAATGCCAGAAGAATTATGCTAAGGTACACAGCGGGGGGGGGGTGGGGGGGCACTAAACACAGTCCAGCACCCCGCCGCGATCTCGCTTCATGACGAAGAGGGATGACTGCGCTCCAAGGAGCGGCGCAGGAGCAGAAATGTAGACACCAAAGATGGCACTGTGGCCTGGGCCCACACTTATCACCGCATCAGCCCCCCCCTTGGCCCTCAAGAGCGCCTGCAATCCCCTAACCAGGTAAAGACACCCCACCCTCAACAGGAAAAGCATAAGCGTTTAATGGAACAGACTGAAAATTCATACAGCATCATTTACACAGCTTGACCATACAGGTATAAATGCATATATTCAAATAAAGGAGGTAAGTGAATATATGGGTTTGTGAAGCACATTCTTACATTTATTTATAGGAAGAATTCTATTTACGAATAATTATATTTCTGACTTTTCAGATGCAAACAAGATAATATGAGTTACAAGCGGTTTGTGTTGGGTTAGGGTTAAATAAAAAGTCAAATTATTAAAACGAGCAAATATATATCGAAACATGACAGGAACCACAACAGCGACGTATTTAAGTGGGTACATCTTCACCGATGTGGTCGGGCAGCACGCAGGGCGCGTCTTGCAGTCAGCAGCGGACGGGGATTGTTTTGATGGACGGAGTTGCTTTGCAGTCTAGATCAAACATTTCCTACAAGCTACTACAAGGCCACTGGAACAGCGAGGCTTCTAACTGCACATCATGCCGTCGATTCAGCTTAATCTCTGTAGGTCTACTTACCAGGAGCCTTTTAAGGGGAGAAACGCCACTGTAAACAGGCCAATCACAGCTCTATGTACACCTGACCACGCAGACCAGGCTGCCGTGTTGTCTGAAAGCATCCATTTAGCGTTTACGCCAAACACACACACACACACTCCATCGACTGGACCTACACGTTCATACAGCCTCTCTGCGCAGGACATCCCATAAACAGAATCAACGACTCAGAAGTAATGCTCCATTGTCTTCTGACATTCTTTCTTTCCCGATTCCCGGTTTACGGCTAAGCACCCCGCAGAGCCACATAGGGGCCCGCGCGTTGCAGTCCTTCAGCTCGTCCGCAGGAACGCGATAGCCACTGCAGTTTTGAAGGAAGCCGGAGATACTGAGGGCAAGTTTGGGAGAAACGGCTACTTGGCGGGAATTCGCTGCAGTGGGGACTGAAGCCCTTCTGTCCTGAACAGGTACAGCCGGGTCTTTTAAAAAAACGTTTTAGGAAGTACTTCCTGATTGGCATCTCCCATTCCAGGTGT
This sequence comes from Pollimyrus isidori, assembly GCA_019775955.2. Taxonomy (NCBI): domain Eukaryota; kingdom Metazoa; phylum Chordata; class Actinopteri; order Osteoglossiformes; family Mormyridae; genus Pollimyrus; species Pollimyrus isidori. The sequence goes on along the minus strand of JABFDZ020000050.1, from coordinate 10,584,046 downwards.
TAAAATGACATTTCTTTATACAAAGGTGCTTAATCTACATAAGCACACGAGGATGGGAGGAATCCTCACGGGATTCTTCAAATATAAGAATCAGGAACCCCACAGGATCAGTAAAGAGCATCAGAGTCTCCCATGTGAACAGGTTGCCATCAACAGATAAGATCTGATGGTATCATTCTGTCCACATGGTGATAACACAGTGCATCTCTCTGCAGGCTCAAGCTCACAGTATGAAGAAAACCACCCACATTAACCCTGTTTGGGGAATCAGTCCCAGCTCCCTGCCCCCAGCCCCTCCATAAGCAGGTGGTCTTATGACAAAAAAACACCAACTTGTTGTTGCTTTAAGAGTTGGAATACCCCTGTCTACTGAGAACAAGAGAGATCCAGCTGCATAAATGGATAAAAACCTAAAAAAAAAAGGACATTTGAGCGACTAAATTCAAATGTTCATCACCCTTAAGAGTATGGCAGCGTAAATACTGGAAAAGCGCTACCAAAAAACTAGGTCATTCCTACATAAAACTCCAAGGCACACAAAGAGCCATTATGTGTCCTGCTCTACGTAAATAGCCTTAGCACAGGGTGCTAACCGGCACTTAAAAATCACGCCTCGGATTTAGAGGCCGTGCGAAAACACGGTGAGCGGCTTCCAGCCACAGGCATCGAGGCGGCGGCTGCGGGGGTTCATGCGACGGCGAGCCCCCGCTTCACGGTGGGGCAGGAGGGCCGTGCAATCAACCAACAGCAAAGCTCCAGCATGCGGCAGCCACACGAAGGGCACTTCTGCGGCGCGCAACACTGACGCTAGGCAGAGCACGTCGTCGCCTCTGGCTCCGCACTTAAAAAAACAGAACAGAATAAACTCAAGCTGCCTTGTCGATGAAGACGCTGATTAAGGCAACATGGTATTTCAATCAAGCAGGTCCTGAGCATGCCACAATCTCACTGACCAAGTTACTGTTTTTGTAGCTTACAGGACCCTGGCTAGACTCCCCCCACAACTGCACATTCATTCGCCCTTTCGGGACCTTTTCACAACCATATGGTGCAGGCCTTCCGGAAACAATCCACTAAAAACAGCAGCCCGCACTTAACTATTCCTTTTTTTTTTTCTTTCTTAACCAGCACACGGAGATGAATCGGTTCTTTGTTTGTATGCTGCGAGCAGCCTGCCGATTTCATGTTCAGCATCTAATGAGATTAGTTCAACTGAGTTTGAGGTTACCGCAGTAAGGTATACCATAAACGGGGGACGTGTCCAAGCCACCTCATCACTTTACGCCAAATGCAACTATAGCCGATTCCTCAATCTTCTAATAACGCGCACAGAGAGTACGTAGCTAATTTAACCTTAAATAAGGTGGCTCCGTTTCAAAACTTTCCCAACACTACAGTGTACAACATTCAGTTAATACACACAAGCACACTAAGAAACAGATCAAATTAGGGGTCCGTTCGTCCAGTAATACCGCTAAGCACAAATGAACTCGAGAAGAGATTCTTCTGGGTTCCCCTCCCATTGAGCTGAAAGACGATCCATTCAGGAGAGCTTTTAAAAGGGAATTTAACTAAAATCCATCATGTTCTGTTGGTCCAAAACCATCCTACGGATTCAATGGAGACATACACAGGACTGACATCATTTCCCCCCAAAGGATGTCACCCTCTGGCATCGACTGGAGATAAATCTGTTCCACTCTGTGCTGGGCGCCCTAGGAAAGCGAAGAAACTCAACATGCAAACGTTGTAAACACCAGCCGTGTGTATTCCTCACCGCCGACCAATCGACGACCCCAGCTTTTTAAAACAACATTTCCATATTAAGGTAGAAACCGGAAAGGATGTCCGGAAGTCTGCCTCAGTTTCCAGAGAACTCTTAACACTGGGAGTCTCCAGACATCCACTGGGAGTCTCCTCTTATGTCTCTGTTGCATATTCTTACTACAAAATGACAAGACTCTACAGCTGATACCACAGTAGCACTACAATACATACATTAATCTGATATATTAGAGAAGTACATTTTGTCACTGAACCACAAGCAGGGAATCCAAACCAAACCATTGGAACGTGAGCAGAAAAGCAGACCTTTCCCCCCATTACGAGTTATAATGGCAGTTACAGTAGGTTTCACTTCCTGTGTATGAAAAGGTGACAAACCTACATTCTAAACCCCGTAAATATGGCGTCACCCTTACGACCCAGATACTCTCAAATCACTTCGAGGTGGAGGCAGGATCACCTCCACCCAGGCGGGCGTGGGGTGCAGCCTGCCGCAATGTGAAGCCGGTTGTCCCCCACCCACAGAACATGGGGCAATTCTGCTCCCCCACCCTGCTCCAGAAATATTCTCAAAATCTCCCAGCCCATCCACAACAAGCGGGAATATTTTAGTGAAATGATACTTCTGATAAACAGATAAGGATGGGGGGAGGGGGGAAAGTGTG
>JABFDZ020000050.1:10563538-10581496 GCA_019775955.2 Pollimyrus isidori | reverse complement strand
GGGGGGCGCGGCCCCAGCGCGGGGGGGCAGGTCTACAGAACACTCCCTTCTAGATTGGGGGGGTGGGGGGCAGAGCCTATTGCCCAACGCTTCCCTTCAGGTGTTTGCGTTAAACCGTTCCTCTATCTTGATGCCAAGTCACTTTCGGAAGGCGGCAGGGGACACCGTGACACGCGCATCAGATAAAGCGCCTTGCAGAACGCGGGGACACCTACACCGTCCAATTATTCGACAGCCCCCCACCACCCAGAGACTCGCCGCGTCCGCTTGGAGTCGTCGTCAGGCGTCACGTGCAGTGCCCCCCCCCCAACCCCGAATCACACACGTTTCGAGAATAAACACCACGGGCAGATTTAGAAGAGAGACGCACATCAGCATTCCAAACAAACGCTAGGCAGAGGGAGAAAATAAACGGCCAAACACACACAGAATAAGGGAAACTAAGTGTACCTTCGTAATTAAGAAACCAGACATCAATACAGCACTGCCATCTTCGAGTCTCTGCAACATTACCGAAGTAGTGTCGTGCAGCGGCAGAGACCAACTGCACGTGTAATCAGGATGGAACGAGTTTATATTTTACTTTTTCCCCCAGCCGGGACAGTAAAATGGAGCAGTGCTTCATGCAAACAGATACCACTGGCAGGGACCCCCAGGGATCAGCCCTAAAACAAGTGGCCGGGCAGAGCGGGGGGCAAGTAGCTAATGCACCCCACAAGGAAGGGGTCAAAAACGAAAAGTGGAGTCCGGGCAGGTAAGTTTAGCCATCCTTAACGATCCGTCCCCAGTACTCGCCAAGGCAGGGGGGGGGCCATGGGCCAGTTTGCCGCCCTGCACCGCCACATGAACGCTCTTACAACCCCACACGTGGTCAGTGTTCTCCCATCCTGGGTGAACATGGAGAGGCTTTGAAGGTCTGTCCTATCTGCTGATCTTTTTTGTGAATTTAACGTGCATGTCTACGCAATTAAAGACACGCCTGGAAAACAAGCCAGTTCACCCCAAATGCCTTTTGAATTTAAGCTGTGACGATCATTATAATTTAAAGTAATTAATAGTGAAGCAATGACAAAGAAATGAACGAGCTGATATCTTCCTAAGCATCAGTCCCAAATACAACTGCACAGAACTACACGACTAGAGGCAACTTAAAATGCCTCAAACTCAGAATGCATTTATTAAAAACATATCAGTTGCGTTAATACACAAAATTCAATAAAGACGACTAAAAAAAAAATTAAACATTTTGCTGGAATTTACTTGCACGGCAACTGCGTATTCATTTATTTACACTATGATTATTTAGCAGAGAAGCTTTTACCCAAAGCGATGTAAAATTGAGAGTGCAGAGTCAGCCAGTCCATTCATATGAGATTCATAAAAGGGGAGAACAGCAAATTGTTTGTGTCTTGTTCTCAAGAAAGCCAGTTCAAAAACATGATACCTATATCTAAGTCACAAAGGAAGTTTAGTATGATTAAGCTCACGGGGGTATCAGAGAGACGTTTGTTTCTCTACAGTGCAACCTCATGGAAACAATTTCTCACTGGAAAGATGTCTTTAGAAACAAAAACAGGAGTGAAACGAAATCTTCACACGATCTTTACGGAGAGAAACTATCTGTCCAAAAAAAAAAAAAGAGACACCTGCAGTTTTTCTGAGGCCGGTACACAGAGTAAATGCAATTCGCACGGGATTCGGAGACTGTCGCGAGTGAAACAGCCCTCGCAGCAAAAAGAGAAAAGCTAACGGTAAAAAAAACAACAGGGCTAAAAAGAATTACCAAGAACAAGATGCCCTAAGACATTCCACCTTCCCGCTAAAACCATACGCCGGGGAATTTCACAATTAGGAGAAAGACAGACTTCCCAGGTACTCTTAACGAGAGGAAAAAAAAAAAAAGATTAACAAATAAATCAAAGAAAAAAAAAAAAGTAGTTTTCTGACAAAATCAATTTGCACTTCGCTGCAACTACAATGGCTAAACAAAGTGCGTGGCAAATTACATTTCTTCCATTATACCATTAATTCATTCCTCCACTCACTAAACAAAGTAAATATTTGTTATGAGTCAATTAAGGGACTGGCTTCAGAGAAAGAAAAAAAAAAAAAGGTTAAGAACAATCTGGAGTTTTAATCCGTCGCATTTTTTGTGCTTTTGTTTGGTGACATTTTACGGGAGGACACTGGTGGGGGTTAGGGTGGGTTCGTCCCCGCTGCCTGTCACTGTCCATAAGGGAGACATGGACGCATGACAATGGGCCTTATCGAAGTGATACGTGGGTAAGCACATGTGCACGACGATCCTGCTGATTGGCTGACTGACCGGCAGGTATTTTCACCTCCTGTGTTTGCACCCTGTGACCTAACACTGCAGTCTGCCTGACTGAAGGCACACGGGGAAGGGGTGAGCACATTAGCCGGCAGGAGTGAGCCAGTCCCTAGTTTATGAATGGATGCAGTAACGACACAGCCCTCTGGCAAACAGAATTGGAAGCAGGCAAATAAACACGATTAAGAGACACCCCCCTCCCTCCGCTTCTCAAATTCAGAGTCATCCTGTCTGACCTGACTGAGCATTCGCTAGTATACCTTATGCTATAGCTAATCCAAGAAAGCCAGACCACACAGACGGGGGAGAGAGAGAGGGAGAGTGGGCCACAGAGCCAGGGAGAGAAAGGAAAAAGGATCACGTACTCCCACGGAGACTGGGGCGGAAGGGGGGGAGGGAGGGGGGCATGGACGGGCAGACACACTCATCTGGGATCTTGCAAAGCTTTCGGAGAGAGGGGACAGTTTCAGGTGCCAGGACTCCCCTTTTCCTGCCCCGTGTTTGGACTGGCCATGACTGTAACTGCTAACTTGGGAGGCGCCAACTTGAGAGGGAGAAGGGGTGGCCAGGGAACAGATAAAAACTGAAAACAAATGGGAAAGTCGGCCCCACACTCCAGCAGGTACATTTATCAGGCTGTAACTTTATTCTACCCAAGGAGAATCTTCATATCTTAGCCCACAAGCGATCCCTGAAAGTACAAAGGTGTACCACATGACAGCACCGAGGCCCAGGAGGACTGCGTGCCTTTACACACCCTGAAAGGCCTTCCACAGAACCATGCTCGCAGGGTACGTATGGGACCACCGATGTGCGGCGGCAACCGCAGCTCAGAGAAAAGCCAATCAGATCGACTCACGTCCAGCATGCTTCAGGCGCCGGCCCCTGCCTGTCCCTCAGTACACCAGATGCCAGCCAACACGCCACTGACGTGACCCGCACCTTCCTCAGCTCAGGGACAAGACCGATGATGCCGCGGGGCGGCACGCCCCCATTCCTGCCGAAAGGCCCACCCCCTCGCACGTGCAAATTTACATGCAGATAATACGTAAATAAAAACAACGGCTACACCTTAAAAATAAGAAAGAGCGCACCCATTGTTTGCCTCTAAAGGCATGCCACTCAAAAATGACGCAGGCAGGCTTCTGGGGCCCGCGGGCGCGTCCCACCCGGCGCTTACGGCGAAATGGCCTCTCTGACCTCCTCGCTGTCAGAATGCGTCGCAGCACTTCAATTTTGAAGGGACAGCAGTGAGCACACAGCGGCCAAAATAAATAAATATGGAAGTTACAGTGTGAGCTGAGCGTGTCCACACGAGGGGCACCTCACAACTGATGTACTTTGCGTCTTTCCCCACTGATCTCCGGTGGAAAATTTCTCATTCGGGCAGAGAAAAACACATAGAGTCCCATGGAGCAAATGCTCCAGCCCTCCTAACCTTTTTCCAGGGCCGCTGTGATTTTGTTTTTAGCTAGCCAGGCTTCTTACTCTGCCCCGCTCCGAGCAGGACCATCCCGTTCAAGGAGAAAGCCTTTCTGAAAAGAACGCTGTACCAATAAATTTAGCGACAGGAAGCTACACTTGTCAAATCTATCAAACAGCAGTTGTCTGCGATGCAGAGACAATAACAAAGACCCTTTGGTGGGATTTTGCGCCGCTCAGCAAGACACAATTTAAATAACAGATTTAAAAACAAAAATAAAAATAACTAAAATCGACCAAGGCTTTCTTTTGCTAACCACAGTCCCTGTTTCTCGAATCAGAAAAACAACCCATTCGGTCGCCAGAACGAATCTAAAGCATTATTAAAAGTTTAAGGCTACCAATTACTGCGTTTTTTTTCTCCCCCAAAGTAAACTATGGCATTATGTAAAAGGGGCTTCAAATACTGAAAACTTCCGGCTGTCCTGATTAGATGAATTATACCACTGGTGAAGGTGTCTAGCCATCTAAACTTCCAATGGAATGCAGTAATATATAGTTCATATACACCCCCCCCCAAAGAAAAACATTAACTATTTTGGGGGGAAAAAATGAACTAATAGAACTGTAAAAAAAATTATAATAATAATCATTTTCAGGGATATTTATTTATTTGTGATAAATGACAGTTATAATAATAAACAAAACAAAAAACACAAAAAGAAAAAGAGATACTGCGGTAAAAAGATAAGGGCTTAAATAGGAGCATATCATCATCAAAACAGTCATACCCAATGTTCAACAGTATTTTATTCAAAAAGGAAAAATTGCCCCGGGGGGGGGGGTGGAAAAAAAAAAAAAAAAAAAAAAACTTCACACAACTTTTTTGCGAAATGTACACAGCAGACAGTAGCGTTCAAGGTCTAAAGGTTTTCACTGACAATTCAGTGCCTCACTCATAAAATACACTATAAAGTACATTCAGGGTAGCTGCATTCAAATATTTATACAAAAGAAGGAAAAGCACTTTAAAAAAAGTCTGGACAGTCTAGTTTTTTCAATTGAAGACTAACACCAAAACACATAAAAACAGACAAATAAAAGTTGGGCTTCGAAGTTTGAACCTTGGCTCAAATGCCATTATAATACAAATATGCCTGTTGCAAGTACAGACGCATTTTCTACATGACTTAAGAGACCAAAATAATAATTGCCTATCAACAGATATAAGGCAGAGCAGAGGCAGCAGCTACCTGCTGTAGGTTAGGGCCAGCGCAAGGAACAAAGGCATTTAATGGCACCCAATGACCGACCATCACCACACAGCCTCCATTCTCGAAAATTTTAGATGGAAATATGCTCTTACCTTAACTCGCTGCGCTGGAGATGAACTCGCACATATTCATGCAAGATGTCTGCCCAAAAGGCGCAGGTTTCACAGCAGAAGCCCAAAGAGTACAAGACTTTCCCGGGGCCCAAAACGCATTTCTCTCAATTCATATCTTGTCATTTCAGAGACACACAGTCTTAATCCTGACATTGTAAGTGAACTCTTGGAGTGCCAAAAGTAAACACTTGGAACTGCTTTTGCGATTCACGTCGGCTACTTGATGGATCTGGTGTTAGGGACAAGTAAAGAGAGAGAGAAAGAGAGGGAGAGAGAGAGAGAGACTGGCCACACCGTGCCACTAAAAGTTACTCCAAAAGAAGTCGTGCAAACTCTTAAGCCACCTATAGCGAATTCACCCCCCACACCCGCGCTGATGTTGTCTACTGCCACCAAAAATCCAAATTAACATGTCAGCCGTAAAAGTTCCAACCACACAGAGCTGATCTGCAGCGCAGCCATGAAGCTCTTCAGAAGCACCGCTTTAAGAGTCTACCAAGTCACATTTATTCGCCAGGTCCAAACGGGTAGAGTTATTCCCTCGGACGAAATCATTTCTTTTCCTGCAAGGAGACAATAAAACAAACCACGACACAAAATTTTAACTATTCTCGCTGTCCAAAAAACACTCACTTTTAAAAGAGTAATTTTCAAAAGATTCCTTAGACTGCTTTGGCCTAATAGGATGGCAAAAAAAAATAAGTTTCAGATTTCTACGGAGCATTATAGAAAAATGGAAATGTCATCCACACTTAAGGCATGCTGTACTACACTTAAGGCATGTGTTTGTTTTACAAATATTAAAAATTACAATAATTATTTTAAGGTGAAAAATCCAACTCTTTTGAAGTTCATATATGAGCAGGTAACGTTGATAGCTTTGACACTCAGAATTTTAACACCCTGATTTTAACACTGCTCCCAATCGCTTTGCGCAAATGATGCGCAGCGCCGGTTTGCTGCGGCCACGTCATTAACAAACTTTCACGGATAAAATTGGGTCTTTCATAGGCAAGAGGCCGTATCATTTCCAGACACTGCGTTGTAGATCTCACAGCTTACAGGAAATGCTGCAGCTCATCTACTGGAACCACCACGGGAATTTTGTATCAAAATAATCTGATATACAAAAAGAAAACACACAAGTGGGATGCCTGAAGAAAAATACACGATGACGGCGTCTACGAACACAAACCTCATATCTATAAAAAAAATACGTACAACAGGGATTTTTTTAAGTAATTAAATGACTTTACTTTACACGAGACTTATAGCATGGTAACATTTTATTGATGAGCCTAACCATTTATTGAAAAACGTATTTTAACTTCTTGTTATCAGTGTATAATTCTTACATTTTAACTAGGAAGCGCAGAACGCCATGTGGGTCTACTGGGGGAGCCCTGAAAAGCCTACTTCCCGACCCCCACTTTAAAATATAACACATAAAAACGCGACAGATACGTACATGTTAAAAGCTACATCTAATTACTCCCAAGGTACAAAAGCATTACCTACCAGAAAATATATATATACACAGATATTAAACTACAAGTACTTCATGTTGCTTAGTCACGCTTTTTGAAACTTTTCTTCATCACAGTGCGCCGAAATGCCTGTCAGTTTTTATTAAAAGGGAGTAGTTGCACGGCCTAAACGTTTAGAGCATGCACTTTTATTCACTTTATAAACGCCATTTGGCTTTGCGCTCATGCTCCCCACGCCGCACCAGGCTACAAACTGCCAACAAAGTTATTAATCGGACCCGTTAGTTTGCAAACTTTCCGAGGGCGACTGGACGTATAGTTGCCCACTTGGAGCTGATTGCACACGGATCGTTCGCTGTTCCCCATGCACCGCGGTTAACATTAAACGAGCCTGGAGCACTTGGCGATGCAGTATCCGGCAAAACGTAAATAATAGACAATGCGCCTCACAATGCGATCACACTTATACGTTTCTAATCGCATCTTCGTCCGTACTTGTCCCCCAGATCTCCGACAAAACGTCTAAAAACTTCTCTGAAGAAACAACGCAGCCTTGTTCCTGCTCCTCTGCTCATAATGTCGTCCACAAAACTTCACGATTTCATTAAAAATCCCGAATTTATTCATTCATTTAAAATAGAAAATAAAACTTTTAGCAGTTTTCATCCACCTTTTAAACCCAAGTATTTCTCGTATTTTTAACAAAGTCCCTCAACTGAAACGACGGCACAGAAATAAATACACGCTCCTTTGAAAGCCACCACGTCCACTTACACGTTTTGTATGTATTGCAACAATAATTTCATTACAAGCATCCGCAGTGTCCATCCATTATTTATCCGTTTAAATCTTTCAAGCGATTGCTTGACGATAGCTTCAAAAGAAAAGGATTTAAGAAAAAGGGAAGAAAAAAAGTGAGCCACAAACCTACTGGAAATCATGTTTTTCTTCCTTGTCTCAGAACGTGACCCCTCGATTAAGGCTACCGCTTCTAGCGAGTAGCCAATATCAATTTCTCATGCATTTGACCCAACAAAACCTAAATGCCATGTGAAATCTGAGAAGCCCTGCTCTTTTTTTCATAGCAAAGTAGCTCACAACTGATTCACGAAAGCCCTTAGCTCTCCCAACATTACATAACATTAGCTACTAAAAGAGATCAGCATTCAGGAACTACTATAAATTCACATCACATTGTTTGCTGCCTTCCTCGTTACGTCCATTGATTCTCTTTCCTCTTACCTGTTGATTAAATTGCAATAGTCTTTGCAGTCTGAAAGATGGTGGAGCTTTGGCGTAAGCCATGAACCGTCTTTGTGTTGTTTGTTTGTTGATCTCAGGGTATTATTTCTTTTTTGTTAGAGGGGGATTAAAAATTTCGGATCTCTCCTATGCAAGTGAACTCGGGGTAACTGTGATTTAATATTAAAAACGCCAGTGTCTGGAAGGAAAAATAGAAGGTTAGTTTGCAGTGATCTCAGTTCTTTATCAGAAATGTTATCGCTTGTCAGGACCTCAGACTCCAAGCATTACGTCAGTTTCAAGACACCAACACTATTAATATCAAGAAGCCCTTGCAGAGGAAAGCGCCACCCCAGACTGAACGCTCTTAAAGGGACAGGGGCCGCTGCAAGGCGCTCACTACGCTACAGGTTGATGATTCTGCACAGCACTGGTTACATATTTCCAAAACAATAACAAAAATCAATAGCATTAATGAATGAAAACAAAGAAAGAAAAAAAAAAAACATTTTTCCCGATACATGTTTGGACTCGTCATGATGCTATATAGGTAGCCTACGTAGTTACTACTGCAGCACCTAGTATGTGGTGTCTCATTTTCTCAACTTATTTTTTTATAAAATACATATAAAAGTTTGCGAGTTATTTTATTAGTATATATTTGTTTCGTGTACCTAGGTGTAGCTTAAGTTGACAGTTCCTATAGCTACACGCGAGTATGTGAAAGTTACTAGTCATTTTATTAATTGCAGCAAAGAACAAAAAAGTAATTAAAACGTAAATGCCATGATTTATGATTATTGTACAGTTAACAACGTTACGCTGATTGGATGAGAAAGGATGGCAGCATGTACAATTAACCGAAGGAAAAGGGGAGAGGTACGGATACAACAAACTGTCTTTTTGTTCTCTCACATCTCAAACTGACTTTTTTCCACTGTCGCTGAGAGACAAGTGGGCTTAACGAGAATGGTGGACTCTCTGAAGTAGTCGACGAATTAATGCATTAGTGACCTAAATGTGGAAGATGACCGCGCTTTTCCATATCCTGAAAAGTCCTTATAAACTGTAACTGTTTAGTATGAGTGCATCTTTTCCTGCCTTAACCACATTTTAAAAAACACTCGTGGCATACTCCCTGTTTTCTATATTCTGTATTCGTCGTATTTTCTAAGCTGTTATGAGTCATCATTCTACTTCAAGATGATCATACAATAACATCCTATCTTGTCTGTTTTGCTTTGCTAATGAAGTTACGCTAATGAAGAAACACTGAAATATTTAAATAACTATAGAACAACTACGGCATTCGTATAATGAGGTTTAAGAAAATTATATTTTTAAATATAATGTAACTTGTATATTTATTACTGAAGCATTTACAAAATCTGTGCATCACTCATACTTTAATAATAAAATAGTTACAGATTATACAGCGAAACTTTACATTATGTTACAATGTAACAGCATGTAAGAAAAAAATAAATGAAAAGCAGCACTGAATTATGGGTTTATTTTATTATTCAATGTATATTTTATTGTTACTGATGTTTTACAGAGATGGATAAGGCCAAGCTTTTCAAATATTTGCCTTTAAGATAAAGTAGCTGATGTTGATGAGGGTGTGTGTGTGTGTGTGTTGGGGGGAGAAACGGCTGGTCTGATTAATGTTGACGGTGTGTCTTAAAACTCCAAGAAACTAAGGGGCTACTTGACTGGCCTAGAGAAGCGGGCGGGAGGGATGGCAGCCTTGCGGGGGCGTGCCGGCCTGTGTGGGGGCCACACCTGCGGAACACCCACGGGCGCCTCCAGTGAGCTACGGTTTGAGTAATATCGCTCTCTCCGAGCACGTGTTTTCACTGGCAGTCTGTCAGGCTATATTTCAAAGCAATTTTTCATGCCTTTATAATACGAATCCTGCTGTAAAAGCTATGCAGATGGTTTCACTGTCGTATTCCAAATAATCCCCACACAGAGCTCGGGACGAGTGTCCCAAGGGGGGCAGCTAACACCCTTATATACCTATAACTTGTCCGACAATAGAGGCCCTGTATGCACCACAGTCACTAAGAAAAATCCACTCTCATTTTCCAGCTGGAAGCTAGTGATCTTACCCTGAGTTTTGTTCCATTTCGCCTCTTTCTCAAGGAAGGCGAGCGCCCAAGAATCATCGCTATTCTAAAAGGCTTTTTCTTCACCAATAATCATGGCGATGAGAAGCATCGGTTGTCCAGTACTCAGAGACTGACAGTGACAGTTATGGAAAGGCAAAGAAAGACCACATCGCTTACTCAGTCGCTACTCTGATCAACAGGACGCCTCACTATTCACTCCACCTGCAAGCTCTATTCATTTTTACTACCCCATTTTAATTTTTACCAAGAGTTAAATAATACATGCTATAGGAAACCACACCTGGAGAGTAGCATTCTAAGCATGTTAGTGTAACTGAACAGAAAATCTGTATTCACTTTAAATTAAACAGTCCCAGCTTAAGCTGGCTGGACCAAAACAGCTGAATGTTTGCAACCACATCATAGTCATTTTCATAATATTGTTTGTATTACACACAAGTTTATCCAGTGTCTTGGTTTTATCTAAAGACTGGCCATGACATAAGGTATGTGTTTCAGAGATTCCCTGTTGTGAACAGATGTTCAGTGCAAGTTTTATCATTCCAGCCCAAATGGTTGTTATAAATACTTATGTAAACACCTGAACACTGCTATGGAAACACTATTTCATCAAATAAATTAACTTATTTATCTTTTTAACATTTGCTAAAAGTAATAGTAATTTCCTTGAAAACAAATCCACACTTTGCTATCTCTTGTATAATTGAATATTATTAAGTTTTAAATTATTTAGTTAACAGTCTGTAAAATCACCCAGAATCACGAGACAATTAACAGAATGATTGTGCAGACCAGTCTGAACAATCCAAACATGCGAAACTTTTAGAAGTGAAAAAATCATATAAAACTGCAAGTCCACAATATTTACAGTCAATATATGGTTGTTACTTCTTATCAATAGAAAGTTTAATAACTTCTGAATTTACGTAGTGTTGAAAATTGAGGCAGATTGTTTATAAAATCTTTTGTCATTTTGAGTGCATTTCTGATGCTACTGGACAGGTAACAAATGAGCAAATGCATTGTCTGGCATCAATGAACTATTTTGAGCATTTAAAGTATGTAATTCATGATATATGTGAGTTATAATTACACTTAACTCTGCCATCCGTTGTGTTTATTTAATTTTTTTAACGACTTAGATCATTTTGTTCTTTTGGTTATTAGGTTCAATTAGTGTAATGATCTATGATGTTAAGAAGAAATGCCAGTCAAGTGCTCAATCTCATATAAATAAAATTACTTTATTTGTTTAGTGTTGCATTTATGTTTTCAGTTAAAGTTTTATTTTAATCAAAATTATGATATAATATTAAAGAATTATGAAACTGAGTTAAATGTTTATGTGGAGAATAATAGGTTTGAAAGGAAACATGTGTGTGTGTGTGTGTGTGTGTGTGTGTGTGTGTATCCCCATGAAAAACAGTTTGATTAAAATCGAAATGAAAATGTGTTATATAACATACATAAAATGTGTTATATTAATCCTTCCCCGACCAGATCATGGTGAGGCTATAGATTCATTTATTTCATATATGGTATTTACATTAGCATTGCCTAATCGTCTACAGTTGCTAACAGTGGACATTGATCAGACTGAATAAGGCACATTTAATGGCCGTTGCTCTGTATAGGTACAGTATGTACATACTTACACTGCCTGGTTAGAATCTGGGGAGGTTTGCACTGACAAACGGAGACAGAATAACGGCTCAGTTAAAATAGGAGATGGAAAAAACTGGAGTGCCCCTCCCTTAGCCGCCAGAAGAGTAACGTCTGAAAGGAGGCTGCTTTTATTTCATTGTGCGTTAAACTTTTCCCGAGTTTTTCCCACTTTTTTCCATTGTAGGAGATCCGGCTAAAGAGGAGGTGAAAGGAGGGGAAACTGAGAACCCTCACCATCTCCAGAAAAAGCTGTTTCGCGTGCGCGTGCGTGTGTGTGTGTGTGTGTGTGTGTGTGTGTGTGAGAGAGAGAGAGACGCTTTAAAGCCCATTTAAAAGATGACCAGAGTTTATTCTGTGTACGATTGTACATTGTTTGCATTCAGACATATATCATGGTTTCCCACATTATTAGATAAGTAGGTAAGCCTCACTTGGTAATACTATATCTTGCCAGAAGTTTCCCAAAAGTTTTCCATCTTTACTGCCAGTCTTGGGCCAGCATGTATTTATAAAAACCAGCCCTGCCCTCGATTCCAAGGAGTGTCCCTAAAAAACAAAGGGTACTTTCTTTTGTCTTATTATTGATTGAGGTGCTGTGGAGTTACTGCCCTTTTTATTCCTTATTTACAGTCCCGAAGGTGACACCTGTCCAGACTCCCAATGTAACATGATCTCCATGTCATCTATTGTAGCACCAACTGAACCCTACATACAGGTTTATGTCACATGGTCGCACTGTAAGCAGTCTCTACCCGAAAACTGAAGACTCAGCACTAACAGGATCCCTTGCTAATCAGATCTAACGGTTGCCATAAGGTTTCACTCAAAGCTCATTATTCAGGCTGCTTCCACAATGAAAGTATCCAGTCATTTTGAAGTAGCATTGTACTGTAATGCGCAACATTGTGGCTCACTGGGTAGCCCTGATGCTGCCCTAACCCGGGGCTGGGCTCGAATCCTGCCCCTGATGCGTGTAGCATCTGCTTGCTTCCCCTATGCTGAGATGTTTCCCTTCGATACTCTGGTTTCCACTCTCAGTCCAAAGACGTGATTATATGATAAGATATAGGTGTCAGATTTAGGTTTTCCAATGCTCTTGTTAGCAATTTCAGGTTCAGATCTGTCAGCTGCCTGTTGACCAGCAATGGAAGAACGCAACTGGCATCGTGCCCTCTGGGGAGCTGAAGTCAGCCAGGATGCCATGGCTGACCAGCCTGCAAACACTTCCCGTAGCCCTGATCGACAGCTGCATGCTGACAGACACCAGTAGCAATGCACATGTGGCTATTGCTATTGGCAGCCATGCTCCAGAACTCTGCATGACCAGTAGTTTGTAAATAAAGCTGACGGATTGGCAGGTGCCATGTCAGAGGTCAATGCAGCCGATACTCTTCACCTGGGAACACACATGGCAGACTGTTTAGAGCAGCAGAATCTCACCGAGAACTAGAAAAATCTTCTGACCCCTAATCATTACCGCTAAGTAAATTATTTGATTCTTCAGAGACTCCAATCTTAAATTACAGGAACTGACTAAAGTTTAGTTGTCCAAAAAAAAGTATGTAGAAGTATGTGCAATTTAAAGCAGCAATCAGCCACCAATAGAGTTCCTTTTACAAAGTGTACACAGTTACGGATGTTCTTGTTTAATTTGGGTGTTTATCAATGGTACATAAGAAAGTTCTTATTGGAGTTGCTATAATACAGAGTCAAATCAAAGTGATAATGCAGCAGTGGAAGCAATAAGAACTAAGGGCATGTTTATTTCATGTTGAATTTGAGCAAAGTCAGAGAACCACATTCTAACATGAAAAACATAAATGTCTTTGATTCAGTGCCCCTGTGTCTGCATTCCTTTAAAGATCTACCACACGGTCTAATTTAGACAACGTTGGCCTTTGTGATCCATTTTTTTTTTGTTCCTTTTGGAAAAACACTAATCATGCTCAGAGCAGAATTTAAAACAGCATCTGAACAAAGGTAATGCGGCATTATGTGGAATTAAGCTCCGTAATCTCTGTTCCGGGGAAATGGCACATGGGAGAGACCACTCTGCCCGACACCCGGGGTTCTGCTCCCCCCCTCGCTCGCTGACCCTGACTGTCGCGAGAACCTTTTCATTGGGTCACAGTATCGTGACGGCGAGCGCTAAAATGAGATCGATTATCGAGCTCATCAGCAGAGAACTTCTGCTCTTCCTCCCCGCTGCGGAGTAACTTTTTGGCGAGTGTCTGCCCTACCATGGGAGGTAATAATCGCACCATTTTAGCAACACAAGTGGGAGGAGCGCAGGTTGGCATTCGCTGTGGAGACCGGACAACCGCTGTGAAGGAGCTTTCATACAAAGGTCAAACCTACTACTTTCAGCTGAAGGTGTATGGTGACATCATCATCCCGAAGAAATGTGCAAAATCTTTACATATATATGAAGACACTAAATATTCCAGCTAATATGTTTCTGGAATATTTTAAAAAATATTTATAGCACTATAAAATACATCTAGAACTTTCTAAAGTGTGTCTAAAACCAGCAGTAGGACACCGAACACTGCATACAAAGCATACAAACATCACAGTGGGAAATGTTTTGGTCAAATATCGAGACTTTTCAAGTCGATTTCCTTTGAGCTGTGAAACTGTATATGCAGAACAAATCTGATTTATATAAATGGCCAGTTTTCAATTTCATGTTTTCTTCATCCATGCAGTTCAAATAAAACTCAAAAGCAGAGCCCTGAAAACTCAGTGTGGGTAACTGTTTAAGGTGATATTTTTACTGTTCCTTTTCACTCCAAAGCACAAAATAAACAGAAATTGGGGCCAAATGGAGGCAATTTTATACTTGGATAAAACTCTTAAAACTGTTGCATTTTTTTCTCCTCATAAAAACCATGAAATGAAAGGAATTCACCATCATAACTTTGTCGCATGGAAATAGAACGATTACGAACTTAAGAATCACAGCCAGCTACCTTTAAAAACCTGACAGAAATGACAGAAATTAATGTTTGAATAAAGTCAGCCATGTTAAGTCACCATATAGGCACAAAATCAGAGCCTGTGTCAATTGAACGTGCGGACACCGAAATCCAAATTGGGATAAGCGACATTTATTTGGAGACATCATAATGGATCTTGGGAGCTGGGGGACGTGCATATCTGAAGTAAGACTCTTTGAAGCGATGTGCATACCCAGTTGTGCTTTTCTGCCATGTGTTCCAGGTCCAGGGATTACAAATGGAAGCTCCCTTTCAGTGTTCAGGGGATGGAGGAGAGACTCTTAAACCTGACAAGCAGTTAGGCCTCTGCAGAAATGAAGACGTGGAAATGAGTTTGTTGATGGTTTGCAGATGAAATCAGATCAGTGGGTCTGCCCGCAATGACTACTGCAGGAGAATGTTATGAATAAGGGATTTTCGATGTAATAAAGGCAAACAATATAATTCAAACAAAAGTGTGCCTAAACAGCATTTCTTCATAATTGAGCAAAACAGTAACCGTGACTGAATAAATACATTTTACCATGAAATGGCCTAGTCGCTAAATTATATTTGTAATGTAATTTTCACATCTTTCAAAGTTTTTCAGGGCGTTCATTGTAATGCGATCAAATTTCCTTGGTGAGCGTGACATACGCATCGCCGTCAACCTCAGCGACATCTCAGTTCCCAGCTAATTAAGATGGTGACTTCATTAAAAACCGTAAGATCTGATAAGGCCTCAACGACACTCAAAACAAGCTCGCGGTCAGCAAGAGGAACCTGTGGTCAGAATGGCTGCAACGTACAAGTAAATAGCACAGCATCTGCATATACTTTACTCTGACCAATGCTGTTTATCTAAATAGTAACTGGACCGAGAATTAAACCTAAGAGCATTTTTTGGGGGGGGCCTCAGCCATCATAGCGTCATAAACATCGGCAAAAAAAAGACAATAGTGTTGGGAAAGAAGAAGAATACTCATGTAGAGGTGTAGCCGACGTAGCATAATATGCTGCCGTGAATCTTGACAAAATGGCATCCAGCGTCAACAGTTTGAATGGAAAGCATTTAACAGAAAGGGTGAAGGTTCATCGTTCTTATTTACGACGACTTTTAATAGACCCCGATCCAGCTCATCAGGTCACTGCTGTTTCGTAGGATGTATTCTCGTCAAAGTTTTCAGTCACCCACTGCAGAAACCGCATTCATGCAAAAAAATCCTCCTACTTAACGCAGGGAAGGACGAGTCTGTTCTGTTGGTAGCCGAAAAAGCATTCAATGCAATTATTAAGTCAAAAACAGCCAGACAGATAAACCTTTGGCTAAAACGTTGTTCGATATCATGCCTTTTATGAGCTGAAAATGATACAGAACTGGTTTCGGAAGACTTGAGCATACAGCACAAGGGCACAGAGTTTTAATGGCATTATAGTCTTTGAAAGGATTCTCAGGGGCAGAATGGTGATAATACATTCTAATACAAGCTGTTATCTTCGTTACTGTTTAGATGGACCAGTCATCTGGGGAATATGTCTCGCTGTGGGCCATAGATCATTAATTAGCTGAGAGTCATCAGCAGAGAAGCAAGGCTCCTCTCCAGTGGTGACCCTGAATGCCGTAATGGCACTATGCCGGCACTTCCGCCTGAGAATCTGAAAGTATCCATAAAAGTATCCACTGGATCATGTGACTGACAAGGCTTCTGAAGTATCTCTCAGACATAATAGCAGGCCATCGCAATAACATCTAAAACAATATGAGGCGTGCATTGTTTTTCCATGCACTTGTAGGACCTCACAGACCCCGTTTCCGTATTTTCCCATCATGCTTTTCATTTAATGACATGAGAAATATATTTTGCATCTGTTTATTCTGCTATATCTATTATGCTGTAGTATTTATATTGTTTACAGACACACACATTGCACTATGTATATAAAGCCCCCCCCCTGTTTCACACTGAACTGTGTTTTGCACTTTCAATCCTCGGAAAACCTGCCCCTTGTCATTTGCTGTACGTTGCACCTTGGCCAAGGGGGAATTTTATTTTACGCCATCATACACCTTTATATGGATGGTATGACAATAAAGCCCATTTGACTTGACAACAGGGAAAAATAATCAAGGTCGCCGGGATGCTCGCGTGGATCAGCTCTGAATGCTGTCGCCAGGGGGTCTGCAGCCTTCAGTCGCTGCCAGGTCATCTTCAGATGATTTAATGAGAGGAGGATCCCACGGCCGTGACAGACAGCAGATCCCTTTACCTGCCCTTCTAATCTCTGTGCTACGGTCACATGTCTCCCGCCGCCTGCCTGCGGTCCCAGACCATGTGAACCAGCCTCCAGACTGCACACGGCCGTGCAGGGTGGTCAGCCGGGCCGCTAGCAGAGACGCCCCATTAGCTAAGTGCACCAGGTCCGGTTTCAAATCCGCAGCTCAGCTCAGGGGACATCCCTTTGTAATATACCACAGACTAGTAAAATATGGGCCGTGTGATGTACCACGATTTTACACACAAGAAGAAATAATGTTAACAAATTAATGAAAATGAGCATCACATGACTAATCCATTTACCAAAACTGAGTTTTCTGAAAGCTTCCTGGATAGGCTCCAGACAGCCGTGTCTGCATCTCTCTCTCTGCCATCACGGTAAATGGAAGGATGGGTGGACCAATGGACAGATGTATTTTTCTAAAGCACAAAGGTTTCTTAAAATGTCTGAAGTGGATTCTAAAATTGTTTAATACTCTATAAGACAATGTAACCACTCCAGCACCAAATGAATAATCTATCCATCTACTCAGGGTTGTGAGGTTGCGCAACGCCAATTAGCCTCAGAAAATTATTGGACTGTGAGGGGGAAACCCCCCCCCCCAACAACATGGGGGGAACATGCAAACTCCACACGGAACCCAGCCGGAGACTTAAGCCCATGTCCTAGAGGTGCAAGGCGAGAAGGTCAACCACTAGCCCTCAAACAATCACTCAATCATCTAAGGAGGAAGATACCTACATTCACTTTTTATCAAAAAAACTACATTCATCCATCCATCCATCCATCCAATCATCCTCCGACTGCTTGTCCAGTACAGGACCCCAGAGAGACTTATACCAGGCAGCACAGGCCACAAGACAGGATTCACCCTGAATGGCATCCCAGTCCATCATTGGGCACACAAATTCACACTCTCTAGCCACTTCAGATAACCAAACTACGTGCTGGTGTTACCCACTCCACACCCAACAAGCTACATTCACGTGCACTTTGGGAAGGTGGCACGCTCACGCACTCGAGGACACGTTAT
>JABFDZ020000050.1:10535899-10563438 GCA_019775955.2 Pollimyrus isidori | reverse complement strand
AATAATCTATCCATCTACTCAGGGTTGTGAGGTTGCGCAACGCCAATTAGCCTCAGAAAATTATTGGACTGTGAGGGAGAAACCCTCCCCCCCAACAACATGGGGAGAACATGCAAACTCCACACGGAACCCAGCAGGAGACTAAGGCCCATGTCCTAGAGGTGCAAGGCGAGAGGGTCAACCACTGCACGCCATCTAGCCCTCAAACAATCACTCAATCATCTAAGGAGGAAGATACTTACATTCACTTTTTATCAGAAAAACTACATTCATCCATCCATCCATCCAATCATCCTCAAACTGCTTATCCAGTACAGGACCCCAGAGAGACATATACCAGGCAGCACAGGCCACAAGACAGGATTCACCCTGAATGGCATCCCAGTCCATCATTGGGCACATAAATTCACACTCTCTAGCCACTTCAGATAACCAAACTACGTGCTGGTGTTGCCCACTCCACACCCAACAAGCTACATTCACGTGCACTTTGGGAAGGTGGCACGCTCACGCACTCGAGGACACGTTATATAAATGAATCTTTGAATGGAGGAAACGTACACGACGAGACATGTCTCAGTAAATCACGTCAAAAAAAGCATTGTAAAAAAGCTTTCCTCATTCCCATATTAAAAAGGATAAAAACATATTTATGATATTATGTCCAGCAGGCTTGCATTATTAGCTTATCAGAGCAACGAAAAAATGCTGTTTGCGGAGTGCTGGGCCTTCTGCTTGGGTTAATGATAAATACCTGCAAGACAGCGCATAATCAGTTATGGTAATGAAGTGATGCTTCAGAGGGTGGCTGTCCAGAGGAGGGCTTCTCATCTGTGACTTTAACAGCGCTCACATCCCCTGTAAAAAGGAACCGACTCAAAAAATCCCAACTCTTTTGGAGAGCTTCCCAAATTCACAATAGAAAATGAATAACAAAAACATATTTGGTGCAAAATGATATATACAGAATGCTAGCTCATTATGGGAGGAATATCACCAGCAGGACAATCTTTCGGTTTAACAGTGGCTTTGGGGTTATAGACACAGAAGTGCCACTGCTTCTGGTGACAAATAATCCCAACGGTGACAGAAGAAAGGGGATGAACTTTAAAATGGAAATGCTCAGCAAAATCTGAGGTCAAACTGGATTTTCCCTATTCCCTGTACCCATCTAATCACAGTAATTACAATTTCTAGAAAGCAAATATCAGATTGATGTCTATACATGTTCAATGGCCATTTTAAATTTACACAGCTAGCCTGAATTTCACAGCAAGTGCTAAATGTCACATCATCAATATTTTTTTCTGAGTAATCGGCTCAGTTAATGTGCAAGACTAGGTAACAGTATTTAGTATGGGTCAAACATGTTAAATACTATAAAGCAATCAATGAACTGATGCAGGGTGACAACTCATTTCAGTAATTACAAGAACACAGGGATGTCTTGCTTGTAAATGTTTTCGATTCCATTGAGGTCGATAAGCTGTGTGATTTGAAGTCAGATAATAAAGGTCTACTTTTTTCGTTTTGCGCAACTGTTGAATTCAGCAGACCCTCTTGATCTTGCAGATGATTTAAAAATAATAATCCATTGTGCGCCGTTACACAAGTACATGGGAATTTGTGTCATTTCCTATCCAATCTAGCTCAGGGGTCACAGCACAGGGTCAACCATCACATGACACCCAGGGAGCTGGGGGGGGGCTTAAGGTCCTTACTCCTGGGCCCAGTGACATGCAACTGCTCTGTCAAGGTTGGGATTCAAACCAGCAAACATCAGATCAAGGGCACAGAGACTTAGACCCCTGAGCCACTCACCACCCCACAGGACGGAAAGTGCCCAGAGCCAGAGATGCCCGCCACCTCACAATGATGATGCTGGTTCACAAGTTGGTGGTCCACCAGCCAGATCTCCATAAGGGACGAGGCGTCAACAGCTGACGAACCATTAAATTACTGCATTACATCTTTTAGACCCAGTATTCAGAAGATATAACAATAAAAAATATTGCAATGAGGAAGTAGCACAGCCCTGAGCTACAGCTATGAATAAGCTATTGACTCAAAAATGTTCTTCTCATTATAGGAAAACTTGCCGTAATAAGATGCATGGGTAGATATAGTCAACCCTTCACTACATGCTGTATTTGTTACCGCTTTGCCCCAGGTCTCAGTAGTGCAGCTGCTCCCTGTTCAAAGGTACTTCCTTAGCGTTCCTCTCCATGGTGCAGAAGATAACGGTCAACTCATGCTCGACCCCTTCGAAAAAATTGTCAAAGATCTCATGCAACATCTCCTTCACATTTGTTCTCCCACGGCTGTTTCTTGTTGCCCATAAGCCCCACCAGTCGCTCAACAACCACCTCCTGGATTTCCAAGAGCTGGTCTGAAGGCACAAGGCTCCCAGGCTTGGCTTCTGGAGGCGTCTATCTTGCCAACTCCCCTTACTCAACTTAGTCAGCAGTTGTAGCATCATATTTCACAAAGTTAATCATGTAAGTGTTACGATTTTGATAGATTAAGGCCAGAGATGATATATTTTAGCATAGTGTTCCTATTTATCAATTGAAAGAAAAAACACGTACAATAAATTATATGATAATACCACCGAGTAAAGAGAGGGAGCTTTTAAAAAAGAGATTAGTAAAAATTTACAAGATAAATTAAGTATCCAGTTTTTTTCCCGCCCCTAACTCGAACTGCAGCATTCCATAGCTGCGAAACAGAAGGGAAACCTGCAAATGTCATGCCAATTAATGAAAGACAACTCAGGCAAGGACAAAAAAAGAGACTCCTACATATTTGTGCGCTTTTAAAGACGAATAAACCGTGCTTCAACGTGAATGTCTCTCATTACTCCATTCAGTCAATGGCTGACATTCAGCATGCCAAATTAGTACTGGCTGAAATTCCATGAATGTAGTACATCATCATCAAATGACAAGCACCTCGACTGTTTTTAAAGGTTAAACAGTTATGTTCTCATTTTCCTGGCACACCCCCCCACCCCACCCCGGGAATACAGCTGAAGTAAGCATTCTTTTCAATGGTCTCTGATCAAACAGCAAGACTGGTCCCTTGAGACTAGTCAACAAAGGGGCAGAGAAATCCCAGTTACCTACTGTATTTTATTGGCCAGTTCTTTTTTTTTCCTCATTTGTTCACTGCATAGTACTCACTTGTGAAGGTTCTTCTGCACAGGACACTTTCAGTAAGTAACTGAAAGCCCTGTGTATTTTTTTTTACTTTATGCAGAATGCTGATTAGTAGTTTACTAATAACTAGAACAATCTCAACCTTTCTGCCCAGCTCCAATAAACGGTACCCATTTCAAAATTTCTCTGTTTCTAGAACATTTAAATCAAATATTGGCGTTAGCACGATACATTCCTCCTCAGGCATCCTCAGTTTAATGTCACATATTGAAGTCTTACCTAATTTAAAAGCTATGTTGATATCTGTTTACTCATGTATATAAAAAAAAACATTCACCACATTTTCTATCCAGTAATTTCTGGATTGCGTTAGATCCATCTGCACTCAGTGATTCCCCGCCTCATATGAATAGCTGGAAGGGGACTCTCATAATAACGTGTTTACTGACCATCCCTGTGCTTTGTGCTGATTGTCACAGGAGACACTTTGCACACTGACCAGCTATTTTATGACATTCCTTCCATATTAATTGCAGTGATTCACAGTGATACACAGAATTAGTCACAGAAAAAGTGGGATCAAAAGTAATTACCTGGCATCCAAAAGACAATAATAATACTAATAATACTAATAATAATAACAATAATAATAATAATAATAATAATCACTTTTGCTTAAAAATGCCAATCTTTAACAAATGAGTTCCTTCAAGAACTCAGTGATATTTTGTCAGTTTGCGAGACTTGGCAGACTCTTTCATCAGAGGTAGACCTTGCAGATAAGCTCATTTATTAAATATCCTGTGCCTGCACACTTACTGTATGGACTGAGGCATTTGGGTGGAGAAAAGATGTATTGACATATGTCTGCCACTTAGGTGGAGCGAGAGGAGTGGAGCAGTTAACTGCACAGGCTGCGAGGCAGATTGAGAAGAAAAACAGGTTGGGGGAAGACTGAGGAGTGTCCATGGTACCATTGTCTCCCGGAGTAATAACGTGATTTCTAGGTTGGGATGGGGCTGATGTGGCGAAGGGCCGAGGACTGCGGCATGCGGTTCGGAATCGACTAGCGGGATGCTAATAGGTGAGAGCGACGGAAGTCCCTCGAAAATGGAAACCTGTTGTGAAACCTTACTGGCTAGGAGTGCATTCCATGACCCAGCCCCCTTGCAGGATGCCAAAGCAGAGTATATGGTCTTTCTCCCCATGCCCTTCAGCAGAAGGCAGTGTAACGCGTAACAGTCTCTCAGCTTTCAGGACATCACGCCTGCATCTGCAACATGGCAGAAAGATTCCTAGCTCCCAGAACAAAACATTAGAATAATCTCACTAAGTAACTCCATTTTACACCAATAAATCAACGGGAATTAACATGTAATGATATCTTACAGATCTTTATAAATATAATATGGAACAGATCTTTATACACTGGAAAAGAGTAATAGCAAACTAAAATGACCACACCAGTTCATAAAGAGTTGTTGCCATTCTAGAGCCCCAGGGGTGAGGGGTTGAGTCAAATACCAGCTGTGCGTGTGCTGAATTAACGTGTTTTTACCGTGTTCGTTTGAGTTTCCTCCTATGTATCCAGGGTGTAACCTAGTTCATGTCCTGCACTCTTTGGGATAGTCTCTGGATCACAACATCCCTAATCACTTTATTGCGTCCCTAATCACTTTATTAAAAATATATGGGTGTAGATGTGGATGTCGCAATCTGTGACACTGCCCGTTAAATATGAGATGTATAGTTGCATATTTGACCAAGCCTATATGAGGCCTAGGGACAAGGGCGAAGATTTGGTTTCAGCACTGGTAAAGATCAAATCTGCCCCAAACCCCACAGCCGCCTAAACACACACGTTACTCCCATAAAATTGGTAGGGACACATCCCTACCATCTGTACCCAAACCTGCGCCCTTGCCTAGGAACCAAGTGTAACAAACCATGCAAGCGATACACATTTATCACATAATATTGAATTGTAATATTGAAACGGTTTTCCTTTTCATGAAACAGATACATTTTGAACACATCCGCCTTAAGCAGAGTCACCTGGTCATTTTGGAGAATTCTCAAACTCTCTTCTGTTGTAAATTTGTTTTTTGTTTTTTTTGCATCGGGGGCACTATATAGTTTCCAGTTCACTGCAAAGAAGCCAAAAACTATGGAGTGAATTATACAGGCTTCATTCAGATTTCTTTCATTATCACCTACATTTTTGTAATTTTTTTTTTGGCAAGACCAAACGCACATCAATAAAACGCAGAGAAGCTGGAGTGTGACTGTCATCACACAATCCCATTAACTAATACTAAAGCGGGCCAGCAGAACTGTTCAAACTTGTTCGTGCCTCACATAAATGAGAAGATTAAAGCAAGTTTTACAGTTCTCACATGCTGCACTGCTTCAGGAAGAAGATATTTCTAAAATACATATAATTATAGCATTCATTTATTCCAGTGACTTTTAAGCATATTGAGGCATTCCTACCTAATTAATATTTGTAAAAGCTGATTTGTTGTGTACTTTACACAAGGCCTGTGTAGACACGTACTGGGGTAGCTTCATATCAAAAAGGATAATAGGAATAAAAAAAGTTCTGGAATGATTAGGATATAATTACATAGATCTAGCAGGTATTATCAGCTGGCTGGTGAGCTGGGAACTGAATTCCTCTGGCTCTGCCCAGCACTGCAGAACAGCGTCTCAACAGTCAAACGACTGAACAACCACAAGAACAAGCAAAAAAACAATGAAAAAAAACTAAATGTGGTTACGGTTCTAAAAATATTATGGATTATTATATTCATGTATTAAAATATACAAAAAAAAAACTAAACACTGACCAAATTTCATGCCTACCATTACTTATGGCGTCACGCTAGGTATTACTGACTTTTATGAGTATTTTAGTCTTAAGAACTGAAAGTATACATATTTTTTTTATATAGGTATAGATGTTAGTCCTATCTAGGCCTGTGTTCTGTGTGATGTTTGCGGTGGTAATGATTTAAATTAAGGCATCCTCGGGATAACAAAGGTATAAGGAGCATATGTTAAGTGTAAACTGAAGGAGAAACAAGCAACAAGGCAGCCATTAAACTTAATAGTACAGAATGAATGTTTCCCTCATTAGTAATATCACAGGACCTAACAGGATGGTGTCTGCCTCCTCATTCCTGCACCTTGTGGCATTTCAACAGTCCCATACTAAGGGTCCCCTCTGGAATTTTCTCCTCTTTAAAGAAGTTCTCTGCCTCAACAAACAACAGTCCAGCTGATTCTAGATGATACAGAGAGTCTGGATAGTGCTTTGATAAAGGTGCTTTTTGAAGACGATGTGGTTGTTTCGTTTTTGCATCGGCCTTGTCCTCAGTTGTGAGGTAGCTAGATCTGTCTGTTCAGGTGTCCTTCCCAGAATAACCCCAGGCGCATTTTTATATCGGCCTTCTCTGACTGGTTGAATGAGTAGACCTGCATTGTGAGGTAGACCGATTGCCCATCCAGGTGCTTTTCTCAGAGCCTCCATACTGCACTTGAATATCGCTCTTTGCAAAAATTCTATTTCCTTGGCTGCATCCCATTGGTTTTCGCCAGAGAATATTCTTTTTGTTCTTCTATCCATACAATTAGCTTTAGGGCCTGGCGTCAGAAGTGGACAGACTTATATATAAATCTCCCACTTTCTCATTTTCACATTCATTCTCTCACTGGTGTTTATATTGAACAGCAACTGGAAAAAAAGAAAACAGCCCAATTTTCCAGAAAGAACAACAGAGAGATGAATAATCTGCTCTTTAAATGCCAGTGATTGAGAAGGAAATACTACAGATCCAGTATAAATCATTTCTTTTTTTTTCTTAAGATAGGGGACCAATATTAATGGTTCACAAAATTTAATAGATTCACAAAAAGTGTCAAGAGAAGGAAATTATTTGTTATTCAGACCACTTGTATCCTTGTTATTTTAAGTAGAGGTATTTAAGTCTTGTAGAATGTCACAAAAAGGCAGTTTATTGCTTTTTTTAGTTACAAAATGGGGTTCTTCAGTCAAAATTGTCTCGGTTAGCAGGTGTAATTTGAAATTGCCAGATTCGTCATGTTCTGCGACATAGAATTACAACTTTTGGAAAATGGTACATGCTGTACGACCCGGTCGCTATTTTCTTGGAAGTGGAACACTTGCCGATAGCTCGGTTCATCGTCAGACACAGAGCGTGGTCTGGCAATGCTAATTATCTGTACCGTGCCTTCACCGGTCTTTAATGGATGGATTCTTTCCGTAAGACTTAATTTTCTGGAATCAGAATATGCACCCGCCCTACTGTGCATGAGATTCTGGTGTGCTGAGAAGTTTAACAGGACTAATTAAATCGTGGAGAATGGTAAGAGGAAAACCTCAACGAAGGCATCAAAAGGCGATGTTCAAAGTCAAAAACATAAAAATGTCCACACATGAAAAGAAACAAAGCAACAACAACAAAACGCAATATTTTTTTTTTTCCCCACAAATACCATCCTATCCAGTCTCCACACAAAGCAGATGGTCATCACCACTACTATTCCCAGCTAATGTCTTTCACAGGCGCATTCGCTGCGCGTCTTTGAACCTGCATTGTTCTGCTGTCAGCCCACAAACTCCATGAGAAGACTGGAAAACACTGAACTGCCTGGAGTTTCTGTGGTCACTCTGTCTGACCAAGAAATCCCCTTTTTAGATTTAGGGCCGGGCTGACTCAAACTTGGCAACGCTGACAGCCCACAACTTTCCAGACCCAGGCGACAGCCCTGACCGCTACATCGTTCGGTCAGTCGCGGCAGCACCAACGGCAATAATTTAGTGACCGACTGGACAGCCGAACATAAAATCCCTGCTGTAGTAATCACAGGGCCGCACGTCGTACAGATCTGAAAGACGATACAGTTATAAAAGTGAAGATACAGAAGATAGTTCCAGTGTTGTGTGAGGCAGTAACTCATTCCACTTTTCACACTTGCTTCCAGTGGTGTAAATTAGACTTATGCGGCCAACACGGGAAGGAGCAAGGTTCACATTTAGCAGATGGACAGGACAGTAAATCACACTAATTGCAATATAGATATAGATGTGCATGTGCAAGTGTGTATTCCTGGTATATAAATATATTAACAGGTTCACTTGTCCTTTTGATCCAGGAACCAGAAACGAACCAGTAACTCTACCCTGTAAACTGCAAAGAGGTCACATAGGTACACATACTAGGGAGAAAATCTATATATATAGAGTGTATGTATGTGTGTATGTGTATGTTTATATATATATATATGTGTGTGTGTGTGTGTATGTATATAAATATATTTAATATTTGTAGTAACTCCCATTATGATTGTTTTCTGTAGCCACATTTCACATCTTACGCAACTCTGCTTTGAAATTAATTATCAAGGATTTAAAATGAACAAGTTGAAATGATATGTTTGGTGTCAAAGGCATGAACTGCCCCGGGGGCCTTCAATAATACAATACCATGAACTAAACTGGCCCGACTTGCCAAGACAATATTTGAACATCTTAGAGCCTGTCTGGCCTGAGGTGCTGTTCAGATTTTAAGCCACCGGCAAGAGGATACAAGGCAGTTAACCGGTCAACTCCCCCTTTTGATCCAGGAACCAGAAACGAAAAAAAAACGACTGGGTGTGGAACCAGTCACCCTACCCAGTAAACTACAAAGAGAAAAAAAACAATATTGTTGCTTTAAAAGAAGTATAAAATATAGTGTAAAATATATAATATGATATATGATATATGACACAACACATATATACTATCCTTTCCAAATGGGGCTGTGGGAAAAGAGAACTTTGTACTATCCTGAACTACTATTTTTATATAACAGAAACACAATATTAATAATGTACAACAGATAAAGCATCACACAACCATAAACAATGGACTCAACAAGTTGAAAATGCATTTAATGGGCCAGTGAGGGAAATCAACTGTAATCTGAGTGATTACAATGTCAAAATCACATCATTGTCATCTAGGTAATGTAAGATGAATGAACCTGGATCAGCTCACAAATCACATAACCTGACTTGACATGGAAGTTTGGAAAAAAGCATGTCAGCCAGATCACGCATTGTTCGCTAACAATAACCCCAACATGTCGATCCGACGCATTCAGATCAATAGCAAGACACTAGAGCGAGCCTTATACAAGACAGTGAAGCAACATTATACAGTGGCAGGTTAATAAAATAGAGATGACATATAATAAAGTATAGATACAGTGGGTTGTGACCAAAAGGTCATTGGTTCTAATCCCAGGGTTAGCAGATGGATTTTACTATTAAGCCCCAGGTCAAGGCCCTTAACCTCCAATTGTTCCAGGGACTGTCTGAGCCTGTTCTGTAAAATACAAAAATAAAATGTATGTCATTTTTTCATAAAAAATCTCTGCCAATAAAGAAAATGTAAATCTATGACAGTGTTGGGCTAATAAAAACAAATGTAGCAGAGGTGAGTGTGGGTGAGGTATAGAAGTTTCAAAACCTGGGTATAAAACTTTCAGCTTCAAAATTCTGGTATTTTTCTCACACTAAAAATTCCTGAAACTAGAGTTTTGAAGTCAGCAAGACTTGGTGCTGTCTGAATGTAGACACTAGAAGGTGGCAGTTTTGAACTTCTGCTCTACCGAATTTTTTCCACAAAAATCTCTATCTCAAAAAATAGCAAAAATATCTCATAACCAATTTAATAGCCGACACCAAGCAGCAGCTGGTGGAGCTTTGAAAGTCATGACACCGTCCAAAGACACAGAGCAGAAAAGCAGAATATTAAAAAACAAATAAAATGAAGATGAAGTCATTCAGAGATTAGTAAATTGGTTGTCTTTAAATTATTTTTTGGAAAACCCCATCCCACATCTGTTGTAAGCTTGCAATATCGAAGAGAGCTGAAAAACAGTGAAAATTCTTTTGAAGAAGTCACACGGAATTCTGATTTCTCCAAAGCGGTGCATCATTTGAGAACAGATAAATATTTCCTCAAGATGCGAATTACAGAAGCAAGTCATTAACTGAGAGCCTGAGTAATTGAATTTCTGATTTTTAATATTAAGGTTAGAGCTGTAAGGACATTCGATACTGCGCAAATCATGCCATCTCTTTTGACTGACAGATTCCGTACTGATATAGTTATGACATTGTATATCGTAAGAGAGCACTGTGCTGAGTCACAGATCCACCTATGGTGATAGTCAAATGCGTCGTGCCAGTGTAGCTATAGACGCCCTGGAGAGGCTGTGAAGCCACTAGGGGGTACCATATGGGACGGAATGCACCTACCGAGTGACACATGCTAAGCCACCATGGGGTACCATATGGCGGAAAGGCTCCGCGTCGGCAATCTACTTCTACAGTCAATGGCTCGTATACATAAAGACATCAGTCTTGGGAACAAATACACCAGAATCAATTTCAGCAGCTTGCAGGGGCTGTAATATAATCTTAAGGACATGGGGAATCCCAGGTAGCCTATTGAGGGTCTCCTGATGACCAGATATATGAACCACGTGCTTGGAGCGCAGATTTTAACCTAGAGATGCCCGCACCCTACGTCGGCCAGCGGACGTCTTGGAAACTTTTTTCTTTTGGAGGCCACAAGTTTGATTTGAAGCAATTCTGAGGTGGAAATCTATCTTCTGGTGCTCCACGACAAACAAATGCAAATGCAGACCACAAACCAGAAAGCAGGCTGGTATAAACACATTCCAGAAGATGTAAGTGTTTCCTTCATCGTGCAGAGTATCAGGACTGCCTGGCAAGTAGAGTTTGCTGCAGATTGCACATATATTTGACAATCAGAAGGGGCACTTGAAGAAACATGAGCCATGTAAGCTAAAATTCTGTGAGGTGCAACGATATTATACAGTCACACATAAAAATCAGAATCACACATAACACATCACATTCACATAATTAGATACATGTCACCAGATACTCAATATCTCATTTTCATTCCACTTCCTGTCAGTGGACAAGCTTAGGTCTTATTTTAACCTGTTTTTAATAAAGAAATATCTTGCATTTTTCTTTGATCCTGCCTTTTAATTGTAATCATTTTGTAATGAAAGGAACCTTTGGGTGTGTCTGTGTCTGTTTTTTTTATTTTTCTAAAAAAATATGAACCGTTTTTGAAATGTTTGTTCTGCAAATTCCGGAAGCCTATAGGAGCAGAAATAAAATACACATTCAGTTATAATGTGAGTCTTCAGCAAAGAAGCATGCAGATTACTACTGTAAGTACATGTACAGTAAATCTCCATACATGTGAGGAAAAACTGGGAGTATTAGGGCCCCATAGGCAATTTATTTAAGGCTTGTGGGATTCATTCGATTCTGTGATCTGATCTTGAAAAAGGCCAACTTCTAAAGATTGATCAAAGAGAGACTGCATGTCCAGAATCAATAGCATCAGGGCTCATAAGAGCCAGTTCCTCTTTCTTGACTGACTTGGGCCTCCTGGTGTCACATTACTTATAACAAGCCCATCGTGTTTGTAATGTGAGTGTTGACGACTTCTCAGTTTCATAATGACATATGCATTCATTAACGCATTTCCTCAATGACTCTCTTACTTTGATTACATTTTCTTCCCATAAAGAATATCCTACTTTGATTACTTTTTAATATTTGTAAGCTTTATTTTTATGTTAGAAATAATTCGGATCTTTCTGGTTTAGCTTCAGCAAAAACAAACCTTAAAATGACTACAGAATGAAGTAAAAAAAAAAGGAATTCCTTTGCAATCCTGCCAATGTACCAACATTGTCGTTTGTGCGCATATGTATGAATGGAGACCTCAAAAGCCCTTTGATATTTCATGTTAAGAACATATAGGGTTCGGAATTGTATATGTTATTTGACAAAAGGGTATGTGGACATCATCAACCTCTGTAGCATAAAAAATAGACACCCCCCTAAACAGAGATGAAGTCAGTTCAGCTATATTGATCTTTGGATGGCCTATCTCATGGTGTACACCCAGTTGCCTATTCCAAGTTTATAAGCCTGGAACTGGTTTGTTTTACTAGTGGTCTATTTCTTGTACCCAATAGGGAGGCCACAATCAAAACTGGTTTTGCAATTTGTGGTTTGAGGGTGGATCAGTGCTTTGATTTGATCTGGCTTTTTGTCTAAATTTGGATGAATGCAAACTGCTTTAAATTAGCTTTACAACCTGACTTATCTACAGTAAAGCAGGCACTAGCTGCTATGGACTCACTGAGAAAAATTACGATTCATTACTTGCAGTAATAATGAATCGGTACATATATACGGGATGGAATATGTAGAATTATGGGAATTAAATGGCCATAAGCTGTCTTCATGCACAAGAGAAATGAAACAGCAGCCATCTGATGAGAATGAATCACGCGGAGCAGGAAAGTAGGAGCACAGCAAGGATGTTTATGCGAAGGTGTGACTAATGATGGAGATTGTCAGGATGTAAGTTTGCTGATGGTTAAATAACCTACTGCAGGTGAAACAGCAGATGGACACCCCCTTAAGCATCCATCATATGCACTGCAAATGGCTGTCGACACCCCCAACATTTCCACTAGCGCTCATTTATTCACCAGTCAGAAACAAACTAACCATTTCAAACTGTGACCTAGGGCCATTTTAAACATGCCGCATACAAAAACACCGAAATGGAAATGAATATATTGATTATCAATTTATTAAAAATGTAACTATTCAGACATATGACGAATGGATGCAACTCAAAAGTCGCCTTGTGTTTTCAGAATATAAAGCAAATTTCACTTTTAAATGTAAAAATGTAAGACACATATCAGGGTTCAGTTGTCTGTCATCAATGTTTTTCCTGTAGTGGAAAAGATTTTTTTTTTCGTTTCATTGTCTCAGGAATGGTATGTAGCTTTCGCCTCTGGGAGACACAGTCTGGTAGCCTTTCCAACAACCTGCATGATTAGCAGGAACATAACAACCCCCCCCCCCCCCACCGTGTCACCCCCAGCTTTGACAGCCTTACATGTCTCCTTGGCCTGCATTTATTTATATTGTCTCCTTGTGCAGACAGGAAGACAGGCGTCACTCTCAGATACCCTCACATCACTCACCCTGTTAGGACATCGCCCAACGGCCCATGTAGATCCTCATGCCCCCATGGACTATGTGACTTAGTGTCCCGACCCCGGCAATCATAACCCACAGACTCAGAATTCTCATTCAATCTTGATGAGGCCTCCCAACGCGGCTCTGTCTCGTAGAGCCCAGACTTAAAGGAATGGTTCTAAACTCCAAGGAAATGTAACAGTCTACTTGACCCTTACTCATGACATAAATAGCTAGCGAACAAGACCTAGCCACATCCAGGTGTCACATTCAGTCCGTTAAAGCATGCTGGTAAAGCATATCTTCCATAGAGTGGAATCTGTTACAACTCAGCCTCATGGTATATTCACAATGGCAGGTTAAAAGTAATGCTTTCTTCTTTCATATTTACTGGACTTTGATTATTGTTCTTTTGATCTGGTTGATGAACACAACACAGGTTGGTCTTCAGCTGCCTATTTTGAAGGAGGAGGGCTAAGAGACTAAATTAAATCAGAAAAAAACATCCCAAATAGGTCAGGGACTGTAGAGATATAGTACAACATTTTGGTGAATAGCTAAGTAACCCTACATTATAAACTATGAGGATGATGATCATGTTATATAGATTAGATAATCAAAGGAGCAGAATACTTCTCTTGGCTCAAGTAATATTCTTCACAAGGATAATTACAACAAATTTAATTATATGTTTAGTCTATCCTTTGACATTTTATTAAGGGATTCCCTTTTCAGGGGTATACAAGAAAATGGAATCATCACGCAATCGTGTGTTGCATGAATGTTATAGTCCAAATGAACAGGACTCTAGGCTGGTTATCTGTCAAAACAGACAGAATATCCTCTTTCTCAAAATTAGCATACCATTTATTCATCAAACCACCATTTTAACGTAAGAAGTACTGGCTTTGTTAGGAAACCCAGAATATTTCGAAATGCCATTAAAATAAAATAAATTCAGATACCAAATACCACCTAATTTAAAGCTCGGGCAAAAAATGCAGTTCAACTCTTGTCTCAGTTTTTCAATGTTCAGATCTGCAGCTGCTTCTCCATAGCTAATTTAGAACATGCGCATTTTATCATAGAGTCACAGAAACATCGGTCAAACCAGGAAAAAACACACATGTACGAAATCGCCAGGCTTTCATTTTCCATACAAGTTTATGTATATTTCTGAGCCAGTTCTCTACATCTTCAAAGCCCACTACACCTGAAACTCTCACTTTCAGTCAGATATGTTTATATAGATAAATTAGCATTAGCTATTATTAGAAATCTGCTTTTGATTATACTTTCACTAAATTTATCACAAGCAAAATACTGTGTCTGCCAGCCACCTAAAAGTGTTACATTTAGCCTTTAGTGTTTCTGTTTTGTACTATTTTCTTGTTAATGCTTTGCAAAGTTCTAAGTAAACATGCCTTAACTGTAAATATGTTAGTCTAGGAGTACTTCTAACAGTACTTGCTAAAATTCATGATTCAGAATATGCTAAAGGAGTGGTATGGGGGTAGAGTGTACTGTTGCCTCATACCTCTGGGACCTGAGTTTGAGTCCCCACTGGTATTCCATGTGTGTGGAGTTTGCATGTTCTCCCCATGTCATCGTGGGGTTTCCCCTGGGTAGTCTGGTTTCCCCCCACAATCTATAAACATTCTGAGATTGGAGTTGCCAAATTGCGTGCAAGTGTGTGGTGTGTGATTGTGCCCGGTGATGGGTTGCTCCCTGCCTTGCGTCCATAGGCTCTCGACCCACTGCGACACTTAATAAGACACTTGGTTTTGTAAAATGGATGAATGTGCTAAAAACTTTACTTTATTTTTATTTCTATATATAATCATATGGTAGACAGAAAGAATACCCCCCTCCTTGACTTAATTCCCCTCTTCAATAAATTTCAGATGTATTTCTTTAAATCAATGCTAATACCCACGTAGCATAGCATCACCCAACTGTGTTTGTGTTTTCCCTGCTGCCATTCTGTGTTGCTGATGATCAGTAAGTTAACCTGCCCAGCACCGAAATTATGGATGGTCCGATCTGTGTATTAATCAAGGCTGGAGCCAGCAGGAAATGCAGAGCACTGCAATGGATCATCTCTCCTTCTGACAAAGTGTGTGTGTGTGTGTGGGGGGGGCAGATCAGAACTGCATCGTAGAAAAATACCGAATGTTGTTGATGCAGAACAAAATGCATACTGAGGTAGTCAACAAAACCGAACACTGGCCTCATTAAAAATGTTACCTTGGGTGTGAAAAGTCCAGTCCTATGCCATCTATAATGGATTGATTAAAAAGCTGGAATAGATACAATGACCAGGACTGGGAGGGCTGGGAGTTTGGGGGGGGCATGCAGAGAGTTGCAGTTCAGATTTCTTACAGACTCAGTTCACTGAAGGTGTCCAGAGAACACATCCTTAGAGGGTTTTATTAAGGTGCCCTGACACATGAGAGATTTTGTCATGTGACTTTGACTCTAATGTCATATTTCTTTTTAATTCTTAATACTTACGTTTCGGAGGTCTGAGGGGGACAAAGTTGACGTATTATGGAGCATTTTGCTGGATTACTTCAGGTTGACTATAGAAGAGAAGTAAAAAATTATACGAGTCTGAATAAATAAATACTGTAGGGAGCATTGAGTTGAGGCCTGGCTTATTAAGCACACGTCAGTGGTAATTCCAGGCATTTTCAACAACTGTCATCAAGTTCACTCATCTGTGTGCAGTCACGGGGCACTGCCATGGCAAACATTCATGACAACAATGCCAGTGTGGCCTCCACATAAAAGGGCAGGCAGAGAAGAGGAGAGGAGCGATTCTGAAAGCCTTAAATTACAAGCACAGGCTAAACTGATTGTGTAAATACTCAAAGAAAACCGGAGGCCAAACTTCATCTTTAACTTATTATGTTTCCATGAAGAAAACCGCATTTATGGATGTCAGGATGTCACTCTCACATGGGGCTCTCTCTGTTTCTGCACTGAGGCTCCTTTGCGAAAAAGTTTTCTGTATATAAACCAAACAAAATGACGTGAAGGCAAAACATTGCACTGCACTTCTAAATGCGTGCAGGGACGAGTATTTCCATTTAAAGTGCACTTGTTATTTTACGAAAACATTTAATTATCCTTCAAATGATTATAAGAGCTTAGATAAATCTATCCCTTGAGAGATAACATATTATTTATTTATTGAGCCTGACATATTGGCAATGTGTACATATTGCTTCGATTTTCAAAGGAAGGAACAATGCGGTAAGTCTCTTTCTTTGCATTAATAATGGTGCAGACATAAGCTTCGTTCTGGCCGGGAATGATTTTTAAACATGATGTATAATCAGCAAGGCTTGAGAGGGAGCCGCCAAGAATGAGAAATACATAAACGATTTTCCGTCAGCGTGAGAGGACGGTTGGTAACGCAGCCAGAGAGGCTAACTGGAGGCTTTAACACCTAACAGGTACACCGCGACAGTGCTAAGGCACGTGTTGGGATCAGGACGAGCTGCAAAGGCGCTCGCCACCTGCTGTCTGAAAAGGCTGTCAACGTGGCTCTGTGCTAAGCAGGATCCAGATTAAAGGAGATGCAATTGGTTTATTCCTGAGATGTATCACTGTGGATTCTTGAATATGGGAGGCAATGAATTGAATATGGCCGCTGCTGGACAGAAAGGGGAAAGAGTGTGTGCATGTATGAGCCTGCAACCTTGCTCAGGAGATTAACACTTGCGTTAGTTTTTAACGTTATGTTATTCATATGATTGTCCTGTTTCACACTATTTCTGTGTGATTCCGTCACTGAGACCCTGCTGCCTCTTTTTGTTGCATGTCCTGCATGCACACGATGACAATAAAGTTGACCTTGACTTTGAGAATGTCAGATGCATACCCCAGGTCTCACAGCGGGCTTGGATGACGGCACCATATCCGTAACAGAGGAGGTAAGCACAGTGCCCCTTCAGTTAATGCAGGGCCGATGGGGATTAACAGGTTGGAAAAGCACTTCCATAAAAATAGCTTTGATTGCTACTTTCAGAGTGTTTACCACTTTGCAGCTTGATATTTCTGGCACTTTATCGGAATCAAACTGGCATGAAAATGGCGGCATCCGTTTCGCTTTCCCTCTGTGACCATCATCGCCCAGGCATCGGAGGACAGACAGCAGATGTTCAGAAATGCAACGTACGCACACTCTCCGCTCAGGGCCCACTCACATCCTCTGCATGTGCTTCTCCAATATCAGACCTTATGAAAGTATATACTTAGACTAATGGCAACCCATATGAGGTGAGCAAACAGCCGGTCGCGTGAAAGGTAGGCCTGAGTGACAGGACTAATTTTGCTACACTATGCAACAAAGCAACAAACACACTTAAACCGGTATCTAATCAGTCATAAAATATTTCCTGACCATTTAAAAGGAGTTAGAGCTTTGGTTAGTAACTACTGTACTGTGCAGAAGTCTTAAGCAGTGAAAGAAAATTACAATTAAATGGTCTTCATGCTGGTGTAATACAATGATTGTTAATGTGTGTTAGCTGAACTATTTCAAACCTGTCCTGTAATCAACACAGAAACCATCCAATACACCCATATAGTTTTTGACTCAACCACTAACATACCTCATATAGCTAATCAACATGCCATTGACAAATTCCAAAATTATTCGATTGATTGATTGATTGACTGATTTATTGATTGATTGATTGATTGATTGATTGATTGATTAAAACTGTGAAACTGTTTTCACGGTGGTGAAATCTAACAAACACATGGGTTGGCTGGGATGCCCCTGAGGAGAGGTTTGGGAATTGAAGCAGTGTTCATCTAGCCATCCAACTAGATATCAGTAAATTTTCCAGAACAGATGAAATTCCTGTAAGTTTTTATTGTGTCAGGTAATTTTCATATAATCTAATATAAAATTCTGTTTCGTTTTTGGAGCAAAAATGCATTTATAACACAGAGTAAAGATACCTTGAACCATTTCTTTTGACTGCCTAAGGCTTTTGCAGAGGGTTTCCTTGCCTTGTGCTGGCTGGGATAGGCTCCAGGTACCCTGTAACCAAATGGATGGATGGATGGATGAATGTTACTAGTTGTTCAAAGAGTGCATCATTCATGTAAAATTTTTATTGATAATAAAAAAGAATGTACTGTGATGAACCTCGTTATTAAAATTATTGGATAGAAATTATTGTTATTAGAACCTCCTGGGTTGGACATTTCATCACTGGTTATGTTACAGCTAAATCACTTATTTTAATGTGCTCTATGGTTACTTTTGTTATAATTTTAATTCTGCAAATAAACTTTAGTGCTCTTTCTAATTATATTTATGGGAAATCATTAAGGAAAGCTTTTTTTCTAAATTTGGACGAAAACTGCCCAATAAAAGAGGCAATACAAGCACGACCCCGTGTGAGCAGCCCGTTTAAACAAGGGGGGGATGGGCACAGGCGAGGAGAAACCAGAATCAATCAAAGCAGAATGAAACAGTAAGAAGTGCCAGGTTTTCTTAACCAGACATGAAAGTATAAAAATGGTCTTCTGACTCCTCGGAGTCTCATTTTACGCACCACACTCGCAGTGCCAAGAGAAACCATTCGGTGGAAATCAGTTTCGGCAACAGGGCGCTTAACACCCCTGGAATTCTGCATGCAGTCATGCTAATTAAGAGCTGAGGTCATCCCCTTTGGCCCGAGCGGTGTCAACCCTAGAGAACAATCTATTTACCTCACATTTCCTTCCAATTCACACCAGACAGCCATATCGAGAATAACTGACAACATTTATGTCAAATTTGGCTTAAACTTGTTTCAATTTCAGTACGTAGTTACGAATCCAATAGGACAAACAGTTACAGGACGCGTCGCAATTTATCGAGAACACATGGAGAGGCCAACCGGGTAAGTCTGACATAGAGGCGGCCTTGCTTGTAGCTATTCCGCATGCGAACCGCAGAGAGGCGAGCCAAGGATCTGCGCATTGTCTTCGGAGGTCCGACACGGTGTAGAGCCAGGTCGCACAACACAGCCGACAACGATGGAGGAGTCATCAAATTCGATAAACAAGCCTTCTGTCCGTGCTCAGGTGCCCCCCAAACATTCAAGACGTTGTATTTTATTTTTTGCCCCATAGTTACTGTCAGGCCGCTCTCAGAAATCGTACACTGACACGATCCCCGGTTCTCAAGCTGCCTGCGGTGCCGTTGGTTTGGACTCCCGAGAGACGGCGGGCCACAGAAAGCAGCCATTTGAGGCCACCTTCGGGGGGGGAAACTGAGAAGGCGCGTGACAAAGCTGGGACCGAGAGGCAGAGCCAGCCGTCCTTTACAGTCCGGAAAAAAGCTCAACCAGAAGAAATCAAAAAAAAAAAAACAAAAAGGAAAAGTTCAGGGAATCGTTTAGTCTCAATTTCAATATTAAGCGAATTCTACGCGAAATAGCCAACCGGATTGACTAAAAACACAGGGATAGCGACGTTGTTTAAAGATAACTGCCTCGCTTGGAGATGAAGTGTTTGGGCAGATAGCATATCCAGCCCGGCCTTTATGGACACCATCTTTATGGTCCGTAAAGTCCTCCCAGTTGGTATTCAGAAACGACTTTAATAACAAACGGAGCATATTCAGGCCATGCCGGGAGCCAGAGCGACACTTATTAAATAATAATATCAGAGGCATACAGTATTGATGTGCTTCCAGACTGGTCACAGGCGAGGGGCAGCCTTTTGGAAGAGGCCTCGTTACTCATATTCTATGTCAGGCCTCCTCCAGCAGTCTGACTGATTGCTATTGTTCCAGTGGCTGTGGTGCACGTGACTGAAATGTTTTCTAAGCCCGTCCTCGGCGCGCCACTTGATAGAGAATCTCTCCAGTCTGTCTCCTCAGTGCCGCAGAGGCAGCCCCTCGATTTTGGATGATCTCCTCCACTTTATCATCTCCGCAGCCCTGCCCAGCCCCCAGCCCCGCTCCCCATCCATCTCCGCACGCCGACAACCCAAAGCCGTCACGTCCCTCCGTCAGGGTCCCTCCTAACGGGGCCCGATCTCACTCTCTTCCACTAAAATGATACTGCGATGGGTAAGTATGCCCAACTCCAGCACCAGAAGGTTGCTTGCTCCCGGCTGAAATGAACGGAAGGCCTTCGGATCGGCGCTTAACCTTCGCCATTGACTCCATGCTCACGGCCCAGAGATAAATGGACGGCTTTGGCTAATGGGCCCTGTAAACATCGCAAGATAACTCACTGACGACATGTCTGCAGATAAAGCCACAGCGAAGCCATTTAGACGGCCTTCCTGCATGTTCTTCCTCCGAGTACCTGTAAAACGCATCAAAATATATCAAGCTGATTTATGGAGTGAACGACAGCTAAGCCAGGCTGCGGCCTACACAGCATAAAACGAAAATTGAAACAGCGAGCACACCTGACACTGGAGAACTCATTTTAAGCGGCCTCATTATGCATAATGTTTTAATATTTTCAGCATGTCGGCGGCTGAATTGGCTTACTGCAGGCTGTGGGACACAGAGGGGTTAACACCTTGCACCTGTATCGGGCTTAGGGGAGCACTGCAATCTTTAGATTCCCAGCCCTACTGCAGACGTCGACAAAGAAGAGAAATTGTGAAGCCTGGAAAATGTACTATTCTGCTCCGACTACCAGTACACACAAAAAAACTATTGTCTCAAGTCCTTAAACGCAATTCCAGATACCTCAGTGTTCTAAGCTCTCCTCGGCTGAGATATTAATTCCGCTGAGCCGATCTGCGCTTATCATCAGCCGTGGCAGGACCGGCGTTGACCGCGCCTCCCCTACAGGAGCGGAACCCGTCTACAGCCGCTTTGCATTCAGAGACGCGCTTCTCCGCGACCCTGCCAGAAATGGCCGCTGACTCTTTATTGCTTTTTGTTCTGGGGAGAAAGTGGGAGAGAGCATGGCGACTTGGCCAGCAGCAGAGAGCGCGCGGGCCTCG
This sequence comes from Pollimyrus isidori, assembly GCA_019775955.2. NCBI lineage: Eukaryota > Metazoa > Chordata > Actinopteri > Osteoglossiformes > Mormyridae > Pollimyrus > Pollimyrus isidori. The sequence continues at coordinate 10,542,172 of JABFDZ020000050.1, read as the reverse complement.
GGTCACTGAGGCGGGACGAGAGCAGCATGCGGACGGGGTGGGAGATGCTGTTGGGTTCGTTTGTTTTTGCCAGTCTGCCATTGTAGCTTGAGAAGAGGACCTGGGCATCTACTTGTGGTAGTAAGATTTAGCCCCATGGTGGGTGTGTTGGAATATAGAGACGTTTCATCAGACCAATAGTGCTTTGCCCTTGTTCCTAGCCTAGCATCTTTTATTTATACGTGTTTTCTTCCTTTTTTTCCAAAGTTCAGGTTCTATTCTAGTTTCTTTTAGACACACTTGCTCCAAGTTGCTTGTTTTGATACTTTTTGCGTGCGTGCGTTTGTGTATGTGCACAGGGGTCTTAACACGTTTTGTGGTCTTTCAAAAAGCCAGCACCTTAGACCCCTGCATGCTCTGCATTAAGAGAAATGTTGGCCTGTTATCAATTTCCATTATCACATCAACAAAAATCATAAAATGTTTTGCTTTTATGATTGCTCATTAAAGTCAGGGACACAGATCGTTCAGGAGGCACATTTTGCTATACATACAGATGGATGTGTCCTTAAAACACCACAAAAAAAGGAGAGATAATGTAAATTTATACATTATGTTAATAACCTTTTCTATAGCCAATGGGGATCGTTGGCAAAAAACTAAAATATTTTGCTGCATTGAAGGACAGAGATTCTATATAAAGTAATGAACATGATCACCGCAGGCTGAAGGATTATTTTAAAGAAATTATTAAAAGAGGACAAAAGAGTGAACTGGAAGTGTTCTGAGGGTCATATAACTTTTTCTCAGCATTCTCAGTTTTGCGTAGATTAAGCTGACAGCCTGCTCTGCTGTTCTGACTGCATGTTTTTTCACACACCAGCACCTTTTTCAGTTGGGGGATTTAGTCTGTACACTTGACACCACGTCACAAATATAACATGCACAGAAGTTAAGTGTAATCTGAACTCGAGGGAAGGTAACTATGATAGCAGATATCTGCCCCTGAATTTCACACCCGCAATCTTTTAAGAACGCCAAAGGAAATATACTGAAATATGAAGCTTGGAGGATTCTACTGTAAGTAACCTGACATAGAGCGTAACTCTGAAATCTCCACTGTGGAGATCATCATTATGTACCTGTCAATAACCCGATATTTTACATTTTAAAATGTTCAGATCGGGAGGCCTGAAGAATGTTTAACACCAATTACTGCAAAGATTTACACTAAAATGAACTACTTATGTTCTGCTAAGGAAAGTGTTTATAGGATTCTAACATGATCGTGATTATTAAAAGTACAGAAAAATTGTATCAAATTTACTTTTAAAGTCTTGGTAAATTAATCACTTAGCCATTTGGTATCACAGACAGTCATTTACTGTTTGATGGCTCTAGTGGTCTAATGGTTTGATTCTTATTTTTTTTTTAGGTATATGGTTGATGAGACCTGCTGTTCATTATCTGTTCTGAAATAGGAGTTTATATAAATAAGTTCCCAATGCATTTATAAAGCGACATGGTTATTCATGCCTTTGAACTATCCATCTATGAACACAGAGGATATTAAAGACTGACGATAGATCCTGTAAAGCCTAAATGTTCACACATTACACATATGAATATATAGCAGTCACACCAGACAGCTCTCTGCCAGCTCAGCCTGCATCTTTTCCTTATTAAAAAAACAAAACAAGATTAAATCGTTTTTTTCATTCACAATATTCTACCCGTTTCACTCCTTTATTCTTTGATCAAATGAAATCCTTCCTGTTTCTCATTAGTTAATAGTTTTGCTTTTCCTGCACGCGTGTCAAAAGCTTAATCCTTTCCGAATAATGAGATTTCTAACCTTTGCCAATTGTCTCTGTCTGAAGCCTCAGTCAATTAAATTAGAGATGTGCGGGCAGCACTACAGACACCTGCCGGGTCCTTGGCCCTGGACTGCCTCATGGTTTACAAATCTGCTACAGGGCAATGCTAAAACCCTTAACAGGCAACAGAGACTTGGAGGGCGAGCAAAGAGAGCTAATAGGCTAGCTATCGTCCGTGGCCATACATAGGGCAACTAAACCAGTCTAGCCTTGCTGTCCAAATATAGGTTTGAATTGGTGTATTTGCATATCATGAAGGTGTGATATAGTTTGGTGTTTTGGCTCAGCTCATCCTGAAAAGCACCATCAGAAATTCAATGCACAGGCACAGAATGCATCTAAATTATTTATCTTCTGATTTTTACGGACCATTCTGATTGGCCAGTTGGCCATGATTACTGTCCCCAGCATATATCCGTAATAGATCATCGCTACCGGCCTAATGCATGCCATTTAAAAAGTCAATACTACTGTACTTTAAATACTACATATATTTCTATATGTGGTATTATTTGGAAGTCGACTCTACATGGGTAGCATTAAATGCAAATCATTCTGGGTGACACCACAGGAGAAGGGTAGCTGCCACCTATCAGGCACAATATCAGATATTTCTGAAATGCCATTTGCTTGTTTATAAATAATCACAGAATACAAGTGGAAAATCTGTACCAAAGTAGGCTGGTATTTTGAACTTAATATGGATATCCCCCCCCCCCTTTAGACACACAAAACAAATAGAAAAACAACAACATCAGCACATGTTTTAAGTGTGGTCACGATGCTGGTTGATTTTGAGATAATGCCAGGTTTCAAACAGCACTTTCTTTGTGTATGCAGCAAAATTACGCTGTACAATAACATCGGTCTCATCAGATTTGTACAGACATTGCGTCATTGATCCTTGAGGAATTCCAAGTCACTGATGTTCATCAAGCTGTCAGCCACAACCTAGCTTCATAGCAATGCGGCCATTTCACTCGCCAGGCCCCTGTTTATCCTGTTTACCCTCACAGAGAATGAGGACTCAATTAGAACCAGGTACAAGCAACTGGCAGGAACAAACAAAAGATCCAGGACAGCTCGTAGCACATGGCTGATGTGAACTCCAAGTGTAATCAAGGATGCAACTCAGCATTTGTGATTGAATCTCATTTCCAGAAGACCTTTCAATTTTCCTTCTTAATACAATGATTTGTTACTGTCATATGGAATATATAATCTGTGATACCAGGATAAATTCTTTGCTTAGAGTATCAATGATGCACTCTGTACACACTGATTGGGACCAGAAAAGTTATATGAGTGCATTTTGCTGAAATTCAGTGAATGAATATGAGATAAATCCAAAATCTTGCATCACCAGTTGATAAGGGATATATAAGGGATATATATTTTTCTTAAGTTTACCATCTTAGCTCCCTGTGGGGTCTTAGATAAAACATCTCACATTTTCAGATTCTATGTAGCACACAGCTTTCTGTACAAGCAAGAACACCAAGATCACAACTGAAATTTAAGGCTCGTGATTTTTTCCTTTTTACTTAATATTATACTACCCTAAAGTAATAAATAAAATACTAAAAAAGTTGTTCTTTGATATGGGACATTCATCCACTAAACTTAGAAACAGATCATGCACTGTAGATACCTTCATCATAATGCATTATAACGGTCAGTATAATCCATTATAATGCATTGAAGGTATCAATAGTGCAATAGTGCATTATAGATGAGAGCCTCATAGAGCATTCATAATGTATAATACATTTGGCTGTAATGCACTATGCCTTTTTATAAATATTTATAGCCACGTATATAATGCTTTATGGATATATTATGTGTTCATAGATTCTTATGCACATGGTGTTCATAGAAAGTGTTACCAAAAAAATTTAATTTGCATGAAATACGTGTGCTTTTCTACATATTCACTGCCTTCATAACTATACTATAAAAAAGAAGTTTTAACATGTGCGCCAGGCATTGTCAATAGAGTAGGATGGTTTTTGTGGAAGAAGCACCATGTAATTTTATACTGTTCTGATTTAGGCAAATGTGTTTGGTTTTTGGTCGCTAGAGTTTTATTTTAACAAATAACAACGTAAAAAATAAAGGCCATTGATTCGGTTAAGACTCCAAATGAAGTCCATGCTTCTTTACATTGTCTTCCTGACAAAGAGCGCTTTGATGGAGGAAGAAAATGTAAGACAGTTGGAGCGTTACATCCCATCAGAAAACATCTCAAGTATCTTTAAAACCTCACTGTCTTGGCCGAATGCTGTCCGACGATAATGGAACTTGCATGGACCTACGTGGAACATTGAATTATAGAAACAAACAGAAAATCAATCACAGCACTGCATTTATCAACGAACAGTTTTTCTTTTTATAGATTATTAAAATGATAATTTGATCATTGGATTCGCTTACTGAATGAAAGCATAGGATTGCAAAGGCGGAGACAGGAATCACAGCATGAGCCAGCAGAGGATCAGTAGGGCCAGCTCTGTAGAAAATCACACTACGGATTCAACTATACATTTTTTCATCAGTTTTGAAAAGCTGGTGGCATTTTCTAAGAGCAAATGAGCAAAGAGAAAGGAAAATCTATTTGCCTTCCAACAATATTTTTCCTCTGACTGATCTAGCCACTTACACACACATACACACACGCACACACACACACACACGTTGGTGTACCAATCTAAATGGGGTTCTATCCATTCATTTCTATGGGAAAAACCCTAATCCCAATCATGACACCCTTAACATCTACCCATCCCTAACCTTAAGTAACCTTAAGTAACCATAAGCAACCATCCCAAAGACAAGACTTCTGGCATTTTTACTTTTTTGATAGCATTCACCAATTTTTATAAAACTGAGGTTATTCAAAAGAGGTTCCCAAAAGTAGGGAAATTTCAGGTTTACTACACTTTGGGGACAATTTGGTCCTCAAATGTGATCTATGCAAACCCATATACAAACACACACACACCAGAAAAGTCATATGAGTGTATTTTGCTGAAATTCAGTGAATGAATATGAGTCAAATCCAAAATCTTACATTAACAGTTGATAAGGGATATATATATATATATATATTTTTTTTTTAAGTTTACCCTCTTAGTTCCCTGTGGGGTGTTAGATAAAACATCTATGTATCACATGAAAAGCTTTCTGTACAAGCATGAACACTAAGATCACAACTGAAATGTAAGATTTGTTTTTTTTCTTTTTACACATGTTTGCATCCATATCTTTGTGGGGACCATCCATTCATTTCTATGGGAAAAATCCTAATTCAAATCTTAACCCCCACCCAGCCCTAACCTTAACCACAAGTAAGCAAACAAATACAAGACTTTTGTTTTTTAATTGTACTCACACATTTTTATAAAATTGAGGGGCTGAAAAATGATCCCTACAACATCAAGATGTTGTTTATCTGCTATTTTTTATCACATTGTTGAGATATTTGTGTGTGTTTGGGAGGTGATGAATACATGACCCACACAAAACCATTGTATCGTGCCATATTGCTGACTGTGGATGCTGAATGGGAAGGTCTGAGGTCCATCGCAGAGTACAGTCACACAGGGGCAATTTGGTAACTCCAATTAACCTCAGTAAGTTTCCTGGACTGTGGGGTTATACTAGGGAACGTGGAGGAAACTCCACCACAACACAGAGAGAACAAACAGACTCCACAAACATGAATTCAAACCCTGGTCCCAGGGGTGCGAGGTAACAATGCTAACTCTCATGCTGCCCCTGATGGGTACCAATGCACGTTTATTGGACTATGGCGGCAAAGTGGAGTTCCTAAATGCAACACGCGTAAACACACAGAGCTAAGTGGTAGGATTCAAGCCCATAGCCCTACAGCAGTGTACCTCACCGAACCTACAAGCCACAAGCAAACAGAACAGATTGAATTTATTTAATGAAACAGTATATTAAGATATAACAAGCTGTGACTCAGAAGGCAGGTGAGGCAACCTTAAGGAGACCAGGGTTAAAAGGTCACCATATATGGATAGCAAGGGTATTATAGCATGCAAATTAATATCTATATCAAGGTAGGTATTACATAGGGAGGGCTTGCATGCTCCCAGTGTGTGGGATTAGGAAGAACTGCAGCAGTCTGAGCACGTAATGGAGAATCAGCAATGCAGTGATGGAAAAAAAACAAAAAACAAAAAGCCAAGGGAATCCCTGTCGTAAGCCTGCCGCCCCATCTATGTGCTGTAATAACAGAGTCATTTCGGGTCACGCGTCTTCCGTCCCCTCAGTCCGCCTGCCAACCCCCCCCCCCCCCCCCCCCCCCCCCCCCACGGCCCCCCCAAGGAGAAACACAACCCCAACCCCCACAAAATATATAACCCCAATGACACCCACGGGGGAAGCAGAA
>JABFDZ020000050.1:10518204-10535799 GCA_019775955.2 Pollimyrus isidori | reverse complement strand
CTCAGAGAGAAGCTCAGCCACTCCCACTCATATTTATTAAGCCCTTAGCAACGCACGGGGTCTCTCTGACAACGCAGCTTCCAATTACAATCCCTTCTCGTGACGCGGCGGAGGAGGGCCATGCGAGAGTCTTCAGTGCTGAGATTCAAAGGAGGGACATTTCCAAGCACTAATATCCATGTGAAAACAGCCCAAAACGGCGATTGTTTCTGGAGTGAAACACCTTTTCCCAGGGGGGGGGTGCAGTAACCCCTGATGTGCGCAGCAGAGCTGTGATGGCCTCGGGGCTTTTGAGAGGGAATGCACAGGGGCGACGCGTGTGAATAGGTGCGACTCTTATTTTATCATTTCACAGCTGCCTGAATAAAGTCACAAAAGCCTGTACCTGTCTACCCCCCACCCCCCACCCCTGCCATCTATGCAAAACTGGAGAATTCATTGAACATTGAAATACCTACAAAAATGTCCCATGGAACGGCAGTGTGAAACTAATAAATGCTACACTTTTATTTAGAGAATAATTTTAATACTTACTCACTGGATGCTTTCATCCATAATTTTAAAAGATTTATTCACAAGTCATTGTCAAATGTTATCAAATTTATACCACAATACGCAAAGGGATCAGATTTCAAACCTTTTTTAAATGTACAGTGACCTTCCAACTATGAGTGCTTTCATATTGTGATTCATTTGAAAATCGCTAAAAGATCTGCAGTATTTATACACATCTGACAAAGACCTTTGATCTAAAATTATTATAAAGGTCTATCTTCTTCTGCATCCTACCTTGTAAAGGATCGGGGATTTTTAAACAATTGGTCTTCATGATTTTCACAAAACTTTCCTGCTAAACATGATGGGTTGTTAAAAGTAAATCGGCACAAGGGAAGTATTTTTTTCCTGGGTTCACACACATCATGGTCAGCCACAGTAACGTTCTTCAGTAAAAAAAATAGAGAATCGATGCAATTACAGATATCCCCAATAACTCTAATGAACACTGTAGCTATTTAGGTTTATATATATTAAACTTGATCCCATTTTCATGATTAAAGAAGTGTTTCATATATATGCCGTTTCATTTATTTTCATATGGAAGCTATAAATGTGCGTATAAAATACCCTAGCTACCCAACAAAGTGGCCTGCTATTTGATCGCTGTAGAAGCTTACGAGAACAACGGCTTCCTGTTACAAAGAACTTCAAGACATTGAACTGCCAAAGGAGCAGAAACATCCCATAATTGATATGAAAGGTCCTCAGTGGGACCCCCATTGTTATAAAAGGGGGGTGGGGAAAAAAACAAGACATTTAACAGGAAGATGGGAAATCATTTTCATAAGGCAGTCAGTGCCGCTATGATCCTCGAATGAACCGCTGTAAAGGGGAAAAAAAAAACTGAAGGGCAGGAAAAATAGGGATCCAGCAGTGCAGTGACAAGACATAAATCAGTTAAATTAATGCAGTGCGACTGAAGGGTCTTCAATCAAAGCAGGAAAGTGCATTTCCAATCTCCACCCTGGGATGTTTATAGACTTTCTCCCTCTTTCCTCTTTTTCCCTGTATCTACAGTTTTGCACCCAAACTTTCTGGTAGTTCTGCGCCTGTCTAAGCATCAGGAAGGCAGAGACGGCCCCCTCCGAGACCGTGAGATTGCTGAAGGGGGGGGGCAGAGAACACCGTTCGCAGCGTGAGGGACGGGGGAAACCAGTCGAGCGGTGGAAACTAAAGCGCGTCTCGGCCTGATCTGTGCCAGGAGGTTTCCGGGAGCCTCGGACCTGGGGTACCTGCGGGAGGCAGCCACCTGGAGATGGCACAATTCAAAACGTGAGACAGCAAAGTTCTTTGGTCACACTTTCCTTAATTAGTCACTGGAAAGAATGACACTGCCCCAATATGCTTAAAGCTGTCCTTGTTTTCTTTACCTATGTATTAGTGTTTTATTGTCATTTTCTAGAGTTAATTTTGCTATTGCCCTGTAATACATTCTGAAATATCCACATAAATAGTAGTTCAGTGTCATGTTTAGTTTACATTTCCTTCCCATTTGGACACTACATATGTCCAGTAAATGTATCTATCAACCATGATTCAAGTGAACCAGAGGAAATTTCTAGTTTATATGCTCTTTGTGGGTCTTCACATCGGGGTGTACAGTTGTTAACAAATAAAGGAACTCTCAGAGCAGAGTAAGATATGGCTCCTCTCACAGGCGAACCACTCAGGAGGGACAGACTGCTCAGAGTTCAGGCATTGACAAACATAATTACATACTTCACTATTCAGCACAAAAGTGGCCCACGAAATATCTGAACTGAAAAAGGTCAGAACTGAACGTCTTTTGATGTATTTGTTCTGTCACATTGTACTCCATCACTCTCAGAATTTTCTATCAGGTATCCCTGACCATGTGTTGTATTAAAAAACTCACTCCAGCCCGAACGTTTTATTTAGAATTTAACACTAACACCTCCAAAAGATTACTTCCTGGTTTGAAGAGGGGAAAAAAAGCAACTTAGTTCTGGAAAAAAACGACATTCTGTCAGCGATTAAAAACGAAACAAAACATGAAAAGGCCTAGATGCGTGCAGATTGCCGAGAAGTGCATTTTTCACGTCACTGATACAGCGCCCCGGCAACAGCGACGCAGTAGGCGAGAGCGCGAGCTGGGCTTGGGGGGCCCGCCGCGAGGAAAGACCCTCAGCGGCGCGTGACGCAGCCAACGCTGACGGCGCCCCGAGCAGAGCGCGCGGCCAGGGCGACGCTGCACGGCTCCCGAAAGTAGAAGCAAAACTAAATACCTCTCTGCTCTACCACCCACACCACAAGCATGTATTTTTTTATGCAAGGTAGGCTCATATGTGAAACAAAATAATTTAAAGCTCATATTTAGCAGAATATCTTATAATAGCCCAATATCCTTTTTTTGTAAGTGTTTTGTTAATGCTGGATCCACTTTCTTTGCAAGTCTCTACGCAGCTAATGAGATGATGATCCGGTGCAGTAAAAGACCCAGAGAAACTTAGAACTTTTGTCTACTTTATTGTATCGATAATATAAAGTGTGCATGTATGGGGAAAGTGCATATCCTTTAATATCCTTATATCCATCTTATAACCTCTTTTCCTGTCCAAGACAGCGCATGTACAAGGCAGGGGAACAGCCTGGACGGGATGTCATCCCATAGTAGTGTAAACTATGACCATTTTTATTTTTAAGTAAAAGTTTAAATTCTTCCAAAAAATACTTGACTTCAAAAACTACTGAACGATTTGCAAACGGCTGTAGCTACATGCTTATAATAACAACTGACATGTATAATACGGATCGAGGGTTAGAGACTCCTGGTAAAGTGCGCTGCTGCCGCGGAGCTGGTATTTGCAATGTTAATGAAAGGCTCGAACCCCAGGGAGAGTCATTTGGCGCAATGAAAACGCGGCTCTGGTGTGAGTTTCTCGCTACGCCGCGCCGGGTCCGTCCAGCTGGCCGGCGCGTCACTCCAAGTTCCTCGCGTATCTGTTTAAATCGCATTTCTAATGCAGAGTCAGAAGCACGGCTGCACGAGGCGGGGGGGGGGGGGATTTTCATGCTGCATTTTTTCCTGCGATGAGGTGACACTTAAACTGCATTACCCAAAAATTAAATAATCAGTCCGGCCTGTTAACGAACGTTGATAAAGCATTAAAAATGTAAAAAAAAAACGGCCCGTTTTGTCATACTGAAACCAATTATCGTATTGATTTACTGTTTTTTTTAAACAGTGTTTTCAGTCGTTTCATTTTTCAATCTTTAAAGACCTTAGTATGAACTTGTGTTTTACACACTGTAGTGTTCTATAGTACAGTCACAGTGTGTTTCTGTAGTGCAGTGATTGGGTTTGACCAGGACTTTTGAACTAGTTGCACCATCTAGAGAGCATTAATGAACACACAGCCAGTTACTCCTTGTCGGTCTTTTCTCCTTTTTTAAGCTCTTTTGGGTATTGAAAAAGGCCAATGTGCTGCAAAGACGACTAATTAATTTAACTTAATGAGAAGAAGCAGCTGACGCTGACCGTTTTTATTTTATTTCCTTGCATGTTGAGTTTCATTGAACATTTCAAAGTAAACAAGGTCAGTTGTTATGATTTGCTCCATACATGGCACACCATTAATCACCGTCAATTAAACGGAGTCTCTTAGCAACAGCACCGACCATTGCATGTGTCCCTTTAAACACGGCTGCTGAAAAGGCAAAAGATTAAGGACTCTTGGGGTATTTTGGGCATTTTCCTGGAAATTTCAAAAGGCTGAAAGATCTATGTGGAAGATGAACTTAACTAAGCTATGCGATGAAGACAGAAAGTAAGAATGTCAGAGCCTCAGGAAACTCACCACACAGCATACAACATACCTAATGTAATGATCTTTATCAAACCTATCTTGACCTTTTAAATATTAAGAACGACAGAAAACAAAGTTAAAAATAAAATATTGCAAATGATATTTAAATACATGTGGCGCATGCACTGATTTGCAGCGCTGCTCTGCATGTATCTCTGTATGTTTCACTGGAAGCCCATTAATTAAAGTGGTCCAATAATAACAAAATGTTCATTTCTGTTTGCCGTTAACAACAAGAAAAACAACTTCTTGATTGTCTTAAGTTGTTAGAATTGTTTAAGGTTGAAATTGAAAAAGGCCCAGAAATTAATTGACACGATTAACAGAGGACAATGAACATCAAGAAAGGCAAACTAATAAAACTTGAAAGTTTTCCTTAAATTAAACTTAGCAGAAAAACAACAATCAGTTTTAAACAATTAGTTTTATATCAAAGGATGGCATTCCTCGTGAAATTAATCATCAAACAGCACAAAAACAAAACTGGAACTTAATTTACCAAGTAATATTTTTACAAATACTGATTATTTTTCCACTCACAAATACGTACTTTGTAGTACTTGGGAGTGACTTAATGAAATGCAGAAAACAGATTTAACCAGGCCAGACTGGGAAACATAAATAATTTTAGAAGTAAAACAGAATTCCGCTTCTTAACTGACGAATACGGTGGATCTTCTGGAATGTCTCTCGATTAAACTGCACAGTTTAACAAATCAAATTAAGGGTTTCAAACAGAAACATCTTGACCACTCGTTACAGATGATAAAACTGTCCAGATATGTCCCTAAATTTATTTATTTTCTTTTTAAAAAAAGGACATTTTAAAAATGTGACTCTTGGGGACTAGCGCATCGAAAATCAAACGGAGCCTGGAGACCCGGGAAAGCGGGGGGGGTTTTCTGCTGGGCCTTGCCGCTGTTCCAGCCCCTCCCTGGCCACCGCATCAGTATGCATGCCCTCGCGCCATCCTCCGCCCCAAAATATGACTTCATTGCACAGATTAAAGCTCGCCAGTTTCCATTATCTCTAAGACGCATTTCAAAACATTGCACGGTTGCGGCTGTGATGAACTCGGAAGATAACCGAAGATGCATTTAAATAGTTGGTGTGTAAGAGGGTTGGATAAAACGTACTTGTGCTTAACTGTGCGCCTCCGCTCGGGGTTGTGGAGTGTGTGTGTGCCTGTTATCCTTTCCAGGGTGTAGCCCAAGATTGTCCTGGCCGGTCGGGGATTGACTCCTCTCTGACCAGAAGAAGTGTTTTGACGATTGATGGATGTTTGATTTAAAAAACTCCCAAAAACAACTTCCAGCCTCTTCAGTATTTCTTTGCTAGCTTTTCTTGATTCTCAAGTAACATAATCAATGACCGATAGTCAGTCGAAATTGTTTTTTTTTTCTCCCCTCAGCAGCAGGCCTGCGAAATCTGGAGTTTTAAAAAAAAATGAAAAGCTGTGGACTACATCTGGGGCAGAAAGCTCCCCACATAAACACTTTGCTGAGGAAGCTTTCTGAGTAACTGAAAGGCTAGTTTAACCTCACCAAGGAGAACAGTCCGGGAAAATAACTGGAGCGCCTGAAATCCAGCACATAAAGTCTACAGCCACACACGAGAAAGCGGTAACTGATCATGCGAGCACCATCTCCCGCCAGCGCCCCAAACACCGGCAGGCAAAGACACAGTGTGCCAACTTGATTTTGGGGTGGTCTAAAACAGTCGGTGGTGAAGACGAGAGCCCGACCACCTTCGAAGCTGGACAGGACAACCAAGCCCTACATGAGCTTAACGTCCCCGCTGATAATGACGAGAAAACAAAATAACAAATATGCTGGAATTCTAACAGGAAACCACACACAAATAAATTAGTTTAATATGACCGACTTTAAATAACACTGAACATACAAACGAAACATGTAGGACTGCGTGGAATCAGTAAGTTCATGTCAGTCATCAAAGGAAAATTCCGCTCCAGCCAGATAGAAAATTCTGGAAGGGTAAATTTCCATCACATTTAAAATATCTCACTGGCTTTTCCAGAGAGACGTGGTTCTGGGCACTGATCTTAGCTCTCAGTTTTTACTTTAATCAGCTACTTCCCATAATCCTACGCCATACAATGAGTCATGTAATATTTATACATTTTTTAAATTCACTGTACATTCGTGCAGTACCATTTCCGTATGGGGGCCTATACTGCAGCAATTTAAACTCAGCTTTCGGGAGAGGACACAGATTTATATCATAATGCTGAGCATTTAATCAATAGAATGAAAAGCCATGTGACTGCATATTACTTTAACGAATATGGCCATTAGCTTGCATTTCATTGCGTATCTAATTCTCATCAGACGCTAGCCTTATTGGTTTCTAAAACAGATAAAAGCCCCCAGTTATGGACAATGAAATCTTATCCAAGTTACTAATTACCATTTATTTATTTATTTATTTTCATCAGTCGCCGAAATAAATTGTATTATATGTTACATTAACCAGGTTTAGCCTACTTTCAGAGAGCTTGTAATCTGTCTCGACGATAACTGCTTGACAGAAAATCAAAGATGCCTCAGTCAGGATGTGGGCACATCGGCACACGAGGCACCTCTTTCTCGAACGATGTCAGGGCCGCCAAGTCCCCACTAGGCATCCAGCTGCTTTCATGTCACAATCTCCCTGCCGGCTCCATTAATGCAGCTACAGGTCACTGACAAGCATTATGGGTAAGAGTGAGCAAACGGACCCTCCCAACACCAGAAGGGAATTGATTAAGGGAATGACTGTGAAGAAGAGCGAAGGAATTATATACTCATGCAACAAATCTGATCTCCACACTTAACTCTGAATACGTTGGGGATCTCACACAGAAATATGAGAAATGGGTGACTTAGCGAAGAATTAAAATATATACCTCTTATATACAAGCCAAATAAGTCTAAACGATAACTCTTTTATATTATATAAATATTATATGATTAATTATGTTACCCATCAATATTTTATGACTAAATAAATTTTTTATTGTTTTTTCGCAAAAAATACTGCTGCTCATCAAAGTCAAAAGAGAAACGTGTCCTGAGTAAGTGCTGTGGCGGGCGGCCCAGATGGAGGACGGGCCCGATGAAGAAGAACTTCACTTTATAATCTCCAGCTATTGTTTCCAGACAGCAAGCCATAGGAAAGATAAGAAATATTTTGAAAACACATCATTAGCACATTTGGATTGGATTTGAAGAGACATACATCAAAGATGCAATGGAAAAAGGCGGGGAATCCATTTTGATAGCAAAGTGGAAAATCCCCCGAGAAAGCGAGTGATGTTCCGCCCATTATTAATCACGGCACTACAAGCTCAGCTACACATGGCATGACAGCGTACGTTACAAATAAGATACATATGCCAGGAGACCTGCACCGACGCTCTGTCAGAAAGAAACAAAAAAAAGAGCTTTAAGGCCATAAAAAGCATTAAAATAACGCGACCAAGTGATAGTGAATTTCAATTATGAATTCACAGTGTCCGCAATTTTGAAAGCATCCCTACCCCTATGAATATGGATGCCAAAACCAATACATTTTAACCAGTGGCTGACCCAAGATCGATGAGGCCCCGCCCACATCACCATGAGATGAGGCCCCTCCCACATCTATGACATCATCGCACCATTTGGCGCTGCAGCCAATGTGATGTGTGGAGTAATTGCAGTGTGTCTACCAGCAATTTTTTATTGATCATATGCCAATCAAATGAATTTAAATTTTGTCTTGCGGTATTTTTAAGTTTGACAGGCCAAGTTTTAATGCACAATTGAAGTATATCAATGTAAACGGTACTGTCTCATGCCTCTGTCTAGTTTAAATATATATATATATTTACATTTAACAAAAACAAAAGAAAAGAACAGACCCAGACCACTCAGGCCAACATGGCAGAATATGATACTTACTTACTGCTACTGTCCGCTGATAGCTGGTGAAAATAGTGCTGTCATTGTAGGCAACTTTAGTAAGTAAGTAAATAAGTAAATTTTATTTATAAATCACATTTCAAGAACATTTTCATGTTCACCAAAGTGCTGCACATTTCATACCATCAAACCAAACAGATAAAATAAATTTAAAATGAATCTCTGCCCTTTCATCTAACATTTCCCAACAGCTTGCGTTTTCTGTGATCCAGGTAAATATTTCCTCATCATCATTTCTGTGTTTGTGTTATTAAAGCTTATATTTGCATGTCGATTCTGTGGGATAGTTTCATTCCAAAATTCTGCTTTGCAGCAGAGAAACTGCATGTTGATAATTCCCGAGTTAACATCGCATGCTAATCTGCACAGAATGTCGTCAACAGTGTGTATATGCATTATTCATACTTGTGTGCCTAGTTCTGACAGTCTTTGTTATATAACAGGAACTCGCTGTCACGCTTCTTACCACCTGCCATAAAAGAACTTAATACCTGCACAATTATAGAGCATTTCCATGCTATAAAGTAATCTAGTGAATGTAGTGACTCTACAGACTGCATGGGAAGAAAAGGCAAACACAGCATTAGTGCAAATGTTGTAGGACTTGATTCTACCTGAAGTCACAATTTCTGTGACTTGGGCTAGATCATCCTTGTTCGAAGCTTTTAAAGAGTGCACGTGAACAAGAATGTTATATATATCCAGAAATGGCCACTGTGTATGCAGGTTTTTACTGCAAGTCACTAATCAGATCACTAATTAGAGGACTGATTGGCTGAAGAGTCCTCACACCTGGGTTTGAAGAGCTGACCTACAGGTTATCCCAAAAACCTGCATACACACTGGCCCCTTGTGGATACGATTGCCCACAACTGCCTTAACGGAAGATAGATTGGGCTGATATGGGGAAGGTGCTTAATTTTCTCATGGTGTTTTCGCCCATAAATAGTGGTGCTTTACGCTGGGTTCCTGCATGACATGTATAACGCAGGAATGACAATGATCCGCCTCAGCTACATGAGACCTGTGTGTGTTTTTTTCTGTTTCACACATCCTGTTCCATTTACATCGCCTAAGGCCCATTACTCTTGAATTTTGATCGTATCTTTCATCTGAAATGGCAGCAAATTTTCTGTAAATGCTTCAGTATACTTTTGTCTAAAAAAGTTATTTAAAGCTTTCCTAATTCACACAAGCCTGTTTCATTTGCTTTCCCCAACCATGCTCTGGGAAGGCATACAACACCAAGCCATCTCAAGGTCCTCGTCACTTTTTTTCTTTTCCTCAAAGCTAATTTTCAAACACAAGATACATTTTCATTAAAACTGCCATTGTAGTTACAGCAAAATGCCTGCACGATTCTTTTTTTAATTCTTTTTTTTCCCATTTGTCAGTTTATCGGTTACAAGTGCGTTTGATAAAAGATGTCAGGGTACAGTTCTGAACATGGGATATGGCTGTGACCCTAACTCTGTCTTATATGTCGATTTTTTATGCAAGTTGTAAATAATAATTATACAGCAATAACAAAAGTAACCACACATGGTACTATACTGTACCTCGAGCCAAAGAACCACATAAGTAGCACAATGCTTTCACGAGTATCACAAATGGTGCATACGTTTGTTATCAGGAACCACTGTATTTAACACAGTTATTTATGCAATAGACTTCATGACAGACCATTTGTAAGTGCAAGTTTTCCGAAAGTCGGATATTCCTGAGCGCTGGGTACTTCCTATATACGCTAGGTGAGGCCGAGCTATCCCACTAGAGTAGAGAAAGCCACGCAATCAGCGTCAGCATGTCGCTAAGTCATTTACACGTAATTATTTCTTCACGCTCACTGGCCACAGTGATTGATGGCACCTAATGACCAATCAAAAGTCGCCGAATTATACAGCGCCCAACTTTTCGCACAATTTACACATAACAAGACTTTAAGGCGACGTACGAGCTGTAATTTAGCTTTTCTAAAAAGCGAGGCAGCCAAGCAGAGTGCGTTGCCACATCACCTGTGGTCACCAGTCACTGCTGAAGCATGTGATATAGAGCAGCTCCCATAACAAACACTGGTTTAATTGTTCACAAACACTATATAAGTATAATAAAAACAAAAAAGTCTGTAAGCAGCTATCAGGCTTTTTGTGTTACTGCACTGCTTCTACCGGCAGATACAATGATTTCTTAACTCTGGCTCCACCTAAAAATGCGTAGCCATGTATGAAATCACAGACATGTATGAAACATTGGTAAATGTGCATATATAATTCACAAACCAACAAATGTACCCATATACACCCAAGGACAAAAATTTCATTTTAAATGGGGAAAAAAGTAAAAATAAGAATGTTAAGTAAAACATCACATCGATGTAATGCAAAATAAATAAACCTTTGGAGTAGTTTTGTTTGCACAGTTCTTTACAAATCAAAATATTTAATATTATTTGAAAGCGTTTTGGGAAGCAAGTAATGCACGTTCGATTTCAGACCCCGTTTATTTATCTCGAAGTCCTGAATTTAATGTATTTTGATCTTGGCTTAAAGTAAAGGATCAATCTGTGAGGCGGCGTTTGAAGCAGACACCGGCGTAATGGATTGCAGTAGAGCATATGGTTCAATGTGTTTCGCTTTGCAGAGTGCTTCTGACAACACTCCATATGAGAGGTTAATTTGCAAACTGAAAACAGAAGGGGAGCCAGACTAGACGCATGCATATTCTACTAGGTAAGGAGCAGCAGCGCGCGTTTAAACAAGGGAGCATTATATAGAGGTCTGTCCCACACTTCATTCACCTGACTGCGAAGTCACTTCTAAGCCAGACGTTTGGCCTGGAAACAATAAATGATAATAAATCATTATGATTACAAGCTTAATCAAAACTTAAATTATAATGCTTTACAAAAATAAGTCAACTTTTCAAAATGACACATTTAAGAACTTTTCCTATACTTTGGGAGTGTGTTTTAAGTGTCGTTACATGAGCGTTACTCAAGCCAAAATAATACACCATCATCAGTGTTAAAATATATTTGATTTTACAGTCTCCCGCACACTGTGTCTATAACTGATGTCCTGTCAGGAAAAGTCGACGCAATCCGCTCTCGACATGGAAAAACGGCGCTTGTTCCATCGTCGCCGCCGCTGAACTTCCAAGAATCCAAATCAAAAGCTGATGCATAGAAGTGGGACTAGCATGCAGCATCTGCGCTTTGCAGCGCCATTTGGTGTCCTGTCTGTGTTACTATACCAAGAGGACAGCAGAGCCCTGCCAGGGTCGCCAACTTCGGTCAGCTGAATGGAGTGAGATTTTCAATTTGAGACAAGTCTGCACATGCATTTACACGTATGTCACAGTTTTATTACCTTGTAAATATAGTTTGTAGGGTTTACAAACCACCCAAACCTTTTGATGCAGCTAATTTAGGTTTATAACGGAATGATATAGATTTGCCGTAAACTTTCTGGAATCTGGAATCGTGGTTGTCACGCCAGATGCGTGAGAGTCGGCAACGCTGGTTCTATTTACTTTTATGCACAATTAACTTTCTGAGAAAGATGCGCTAACTAGCTGCGAATCACACTCGCGGTTTTCGACTGATGCGTCGCTGGTGAACATGCAGGCTGCCGCGCGCAGAAATCCCCTCTTCATCGACATGCACTGCAAACCCTGCCGAATGGCCTCCCCCGCCCCTGTCTTGTATTTGTAATTATCGAAGAATTTCAGTGCAAACAATTTGTCAACGTTACAATAACCGACATCTTGCAAAAAAGTTGTTTATGGGTATTTTTAAAACACCGTATCATCACATATGGATGGAATATATCCAAAGATAAAAATGGAGGGATTTTTTTGATTACAAATGTCACTCTGCTTTTATTTTTACAAACGCTGCAAAATTTATTTGGTAGGGGAATTTCAGGAAAGAGTGAGGCCAACTTAAATCAACTAAGCAGCCTGCGTTTTGGAGATAACTGCTGGTCTATCGGTCCCGCGTCTCCCAGATCTGATACCTTTTGCCTACCACACCAAGAACAAATAATACATTTTATCGTGAGATTAAATCCTTAATATCCTCAGCAATAGAGAAGCTGTAAACAGCCTTTAAAATGGCATTTGTTTCCACATCCTGGTGGCATTGCCATACGTGTAAAACTACTGCAGCATTCCGCAGCAGTCTGACAGGACTGGACAGACAGCAATTCAACGCCGCGTTCCTTCCCTCCTGAACTGAACTACCTGCAGATCAAATAGATAAAGAAATCAACAAATCAAAGACGGTGCCAACCCGACGGCAAACGTTCCTCCGGCTCAGCGATCACTGACACAGGAATCAAGAAGTAAATGTTACAGCTATTTCAAAGGCATCTGTGGAGCAACAGTCAAGAGGTCCGGAACCCATTGCCCTCGAAATCAGACAATTTTGATAAAGCTACATTCAACGGATTGGAGAAAAAAATCACCACTCCATTGAATTTCTGATGAGTTTGAACCAAACTCTGTTCATCCAAATGTCACCAAGACTAAAAATTATTTTTTTTAGAAAAATGCGACATGCAACTTCTAAAGAACGTTTCAAACTGAAAACAAGATATATTAAAATATTATTTTAATAATTATAAAATATGCATTCAAGTGCCTTAAATTTAATGATGATTCATATAAAAATGCAAATTTAAATGTGATTATGTGACTAGAATTCAAACTAATTTATAATATAAAACCATATATATTATGTAACCATTGTATATTACATCAACAGTAAAAATATTTTTAGAATAAACTTTCAAGTTAAATTTTAATTCTGTAACACAATCTACTCAAAATCGACTTCTGCCTATTTAATGCAAAGAATGTTTGTGTAAAGTATAGTATAGGTCTTTAATAGTCAACAAAAGAAAATCATGGTAAACATGCAAGTACAATATAATTATGATATATAGTCCAAAGTCACCTCTTATTGTGAATGGAAGGGTCAGCATATGTTCCAGAGCAGAGGTCAAATTTTATATACAAAACTGATCATTTCAGAGGAAAAAATGAAGTATTTATGTAAATTAAAGTGAAGTACTATATTGTTTCTCCAAACTTAGTTTAACCCAAGAATAGTTCTAGGGTTCATGGAAATATTAGACTACTGTACTCAGCAATTGTGTATTCCAAGTAACCCTCTAATGGTGACAAATCCAGAATAGAATAGAATCATTACTGAGTACTGGAAATTATTGTTGGTACTTTCCTACAGGACATGAAAATACGAGACAATAAGGCAACAGGATATGAATAATACTAAATAATAACACAACTTAAACACAGGACTCCTGTACAATTTAAATGTAATACAGACAAGAAGACAGACACCACAAAATGCAGAGAAGATCTTTAACACGGAATACATAACGTGTCTCAAAAGCAGAAGTCACACCAGTTTGCTTATCTCTTCATCACGCATAAATTGTCTCATTCGTATTCAGCTGTATGAAATGGTTCATAATTACTTCTGAAAAAATACTTGAAAATAAAGGGAAGAAAATCTTATTGCAACTTATTATCAATTTGTTGTCTAAACAGGCAAGTTTTCCCACATGATTATCTAATGCAGATATTAAATCATTCTAGAATTAGAAACATTTGTATAAATTAATATTGTATAATTTCTTTTTAATTGTATTTTAATTAATTTGTATTTTTTATATATATATTCCTGATTAGGTTAGGTTTTCGGGAGACACAAGAAATCTAATTAGCAGAGCGTATACACCAGACGGTGGTCTTTGATTGGACTGACTGGACTTATAAGCCAAACATTTTGCAGCCTCATCAATGGTATTTCTCTCTCTCTCTCTCTCTCTCTCTCTCTCTCTCTCTCATTACGCTGTTCATGCTGCTAATTACGTCCTCGGAAACATGCGACCTGCAAGTTCCACCTAACGGGGGAACCTGAGAGGCTACCTTGCCAATGATGAGAAAAACCACAGGTAGACTGGTAAACAGTGTCTGCACGTTACATGGTGGATGCTACTCCATATGGTAGCATAAAAGTAGCTATAGTTCATTAGGGGATGGGCTTATTGTCCGCCGTGGCTGTTTTTGATCTTTCGGCGTTCGGAACAGGACCAGGTGCTGTATGTATATAAATATATCTGTTCATCCAATGGAACACAGCAGCTCCTTCGGCTACTGTCTGAGTCAGAATCCCAAACAGCTGCCGACTCACTGCCATTATAACGTCTCTGGTCGGGCCGGCGAGCAGATCCTCGCGATGCGGAGACTTGGCAGGGAGAAGCCGCTTCACTGACACCATTTTCTGACGGGGTGACGTCAGGGTCAGTGCAACAAGACCGGTAATAAGATACAGAAAAAGAGACACAAATAGATGTCATATATAAAGACGAGAACGGGAAACAGGTAGGTCCAATCAGATCAAGCAAATCAAGTCACCTGACCAAGTGGCCTGTATTCATACCCCCCCCCCACACGCCCCAAGCTCAAGCCTCACAAATAACTTTGAGGCGAATTACTGCCTTAAAAATGTATAAAGGTAGATTTATAAAGGAACATTTCAAGCAGGTGAAGTGAGTTTTATCTGAAAACATAAAAGGTCCTCAGGGCCAATTGGCACAGGAGAGACAGCGTTCCAGATCCACCTCGATTTCCTGTCCATGACGCTCCCACGTCCAAACCGTCCTGCGGGATCCCTCCAGCGGACTCCGGGCCCAAGATAAATGTTCCCACATTCGCAGTAAGCACCTTCGAAAGACATTAGCGTCGTCTGGAAATGCACACCAGCTGAGCACCCTTTGGGATCATCCCTGATTGTACGAAAAGCAGAAGCATGTGAACATTACGGAGAGCGGAGTGGAATGCTGCTCCGGGGTGACCCCCTTCCACGAGGCCTCTGGTGCCCGGGGTGCCCCCTTCCACGAGGCCTCTGGTGCCCGGGGTGACCCCCTTCCACGAGGCCTCTGGTGCCCGGGGTGCCCCAGCCTCACACTGCGCAAGTGTGTAGAAGAAGGATGGATGGATGGGTGGGTCTAGACAGTAGAGTAAAATATTGGAGCAATGCACATTGGAAAGCTTAATTTAAAGTATCTCGTACATAGCTGCCCTAAATTAACGCCCATGCACCCAAACATCCATCCATCCATCTACAACTGTTTATCTGGAAGCACAAGACAGGAGAGATGGGTCACCTTGGACATGATACCACTCATAAACTCTCTTTCCAAATTAAAGAAAGCAAAATGTATTCATTCAAATATGTTATAAATCTACAATATACTAATAGTCTATATAAAACACTATGGGTTAAATGAAGATGGGGTTTCTAATAAAATGATTTTAAATTGTCCAATGTACATTCAGTGAGTTGCTTCTAACTATATTTGGCAAACAGAAACAAACGGGTAAAAACTACATCACCTAATGAATTTGGAAATGGAAGATGGTAAACTCAAATAACGGACTGCATGCACACCGGCATAACTTAACAAACATCTATAACTACCGAAGTCATATTATTTTAAGTCTTAAGCAAACAAGTGCTGATGTTCAACATGACTGTATAATAACCCTATAACGTTTTGATGCAAAATATGTGATTTTTTTCATTTTTGCACTTTTAGATTTACCAGACATGGCTGGGCATTTGAATTCAGTTTCTGTAGAGAAGTGTGGCGTCTGTCCCGAAACCCAAGTAAACACCAAATTCGCGGATATGTCAGCAGGGAATTAGCCTATGCAAGTCCAAGTACAGTGAATGAGCTGAAACCCTGAAGAGGAGGCAACACATTAATGAATGCAGGTGTGCTCACACAGCATTATCCACAGGCACAAGAAAACCACACATCTCTCAGCATTAGAGGGTTACTTGGAATACACATCTAAAAAAACACGGCACGCAGCCACGGTGTGGCATATAAAAATGGGCTTTAAACAGCCAGTCTGTAAAGACACATCTCCGCTTGTTACATGGCAAAAGACATTCCCCATAATCGTGGAATTTTTCTTAAAAGAAACACATTTTCCACCTCATTACCACCTAAACTTTGTGATTGCCTGAAAATACACGTCTAAAGTAAGAATCTGCCATCCATCTGACAAGTCATTCATCAAAGGACTTTTCCTTTAGCCGGAGTTAATGGAGAAGATACTCCGATAAATATTAACATTATTCTAACTAATAAAAATGAAATTTCACCACCTGAATGTACACAAAACTGCCACATTTAAGTTTATATAACAGTAAAATAACGTAGCACCATAAAACACTGCAATTTAACCTCCGAACTCCCGAATCCATGGTCAAGTGACTGATCTGAATCATTCTTTCGTTAAAGGAGCTGTATTCTGCGTAAATACAGTCAGATCCTAATATGGATAGAAGCAGTGGGCGGAGCTTGGTAAATGCTTGTCACTCAAACATGCAGTCTGCTTTTTCAGGGTTGCCCTATTTCCCACTCTTCTTTTCCTTTTCACCTATTTTTTTTTGCCTTGTAAAAAGATCACCACCACTAACAGGACCTCTGGCTCTCCACTCAGACAGAAATATGACTGAGACTATAACTCCGTACAGTTTAACTGCATTTACACGAGTCAAAGGCTTACGCTGGTATTCTCACAGCTAAAAGGTCTCCCTGTAAAATCCTCACGCGCAGAACAGAATCTGACATTCTGTCGCCGCACATTTGATGCTCGGTTTCTGAAGCACCAGTCCGCATAAAGTGTCATCACCCGCTTTCGTTTAAAGTTAACCAACAAGTGAATACAAATGCCTCCATACCGTACCCAGCAAAAGTTTTACATTCTCATCCATGGTGCCATTAAATATATATTCCGGCCCTCTCACGGCAGGGGCCAGCTCGACTTCAATAATGCAGCATGTTTTCACAGTGCACGGAACACCTCCTGCACACAGAGGACCGAGTATTACTGCGCGGAAAGCACGGGCCGCATTTTCGGCGCGCCGGATGAAGTGCGGCCAAGTGCAAATTAGGTACGAAAAAAGTGGCACAAGCGACAAACTATTGGAACTTCAGGAGGGCGGCACCCGGCATTTTCTCGTACGATGGCTTTTTTAGCAAAGAGGTCCCTAAAAGGCTGGAAAAAGCTAGAGCATGGCGTCTTGAAACCCTTGAAACCCTTATTTCACACTTCAACCAGAACGTTAAACACAGGGGTTTGTTGCCAACCCGCCCCCCTCCCCCCAGCCCACTCCCCAGCCCAGCCCTGCATCGTACAGA
>JABFDZ020000050.1:10499661-10516100 GCA_019775955.2 Pollimyrus isidori | reverse complement strand
CCCCCCCCCCCCCCCCCCCCCCCCCCCCCCCCCCCCCCCCCCCCCCCCCCCCCCCCCCCCCCCCCCCCCCTAGAAACAGATGATCCTGCAGAGCTACTGGATCACCATGTCAGAGGAAGCATTTATCGTCTGCGCGTCAGATGTAGGCAGCGAGAAACGTCAAACAGTGTTTAGGACGGAGAGGAGTGTGAGTGGTGTACTGAAAGGTAGGAAGGAGGCAAGGCCGGCAGGCCAGCGGCCCCAGAGCATCTCACGACGCCTCCGAGATATCAACAAGGCCCGCAGAAACCCAGCACTGTCATCGTCGCAATTAAGAGCTTAGGGACCCATCCGCGTTCCCGCCTGGGAATCGGTTTGGGGAAAGTTGTCATGGCATTAATTAAGCAATCAGCAGAGCAGCCCCGGCTCTCCGTTCCCGGCACTGATTTGTTTGCCCGCGTTCAAAGGAGCAGCAAGAGCTGGGATGGCTCGCCTTTCAAACGTGATATCTGGGAGCGATTGATCCCAGTGAACCACAAAATCAGTTCCAGCCCTTATCTACCTCCCACCCAGACTGCGGGCTCCGCGATGGGAAAGTCTGCAGGCTGCTGCGACGCGGGGCCCACGCAGACCAAAGAGCCATATGTTTGCAGTGAGGGCGGCACCGCCACAGGCTGTGGCAGGGACCTGACACAGTGCCTTGGATCTTCACGTAAACACGACGCTTTCGTTTTGTCTCTTCTGTCTGATAAAACAAAAAGAAAAGTTCTTTTCAGAAACATGACCTCACGATCTAAGGCACTAGTAATTAAGCCCAGCCCTGATATCACGCAATAACGATGCATATTACTATATGCAAGTACAAAAAACTGGATTACCGTGACATTTCTTATAATCTTATATGTTTAGGATACTCGCGACATTTCCCACCAGCCGGAGGAACGTAAACCCACATACTTTTTAGACATCTCATATTATTATGCATCACCACAAAAACTTTGAAGTCCCGGCCTGTTTCACAAATACCAATCAGATGGCGTTTGCACTCTCTCGTTTGGCCTTTGGCGAGACGCAGCGGGTCCTAGCGTCCCTACCCTTAACAATGTGCAGCGCGTGGTGATTAATTACAAGTTTCTGAAACTGACAGCTCGGTTTGATTTTTTTTTTTCCAATTTTTGGAAAGTCACCCCAGCTCAGGAATTGAATGTAAAATGCATGAGGAGCTTCTGAAAACATGGGCAGAGTAAAACAGTCGCGGCACCAATACCGGCGCGCACTGCTGGGGCCGGGGGAAATGCTCAGGCGCTCTGTGGAGACGCCCCTGCGGCAGAAAACGCAACCAGTGTCAAAGGGGGCAAACCCTCCCACCTGACCTCCTTCCATCTTGGTTTGGAAGTTCACAGTGACCTTTCGGGCCACCCGGCTGATGGCCCACTGACGTTAAGTAACCATTCAGTTGGCGGCATGAGGGAGCAACCTTCCGGTGCTGAAGCGACACCTGTCGCTCGCATCAATCGACCGGCCACGCTCACGAACTCCAAACCGCCCATTTCGACTCATTAGCGTTTGACTCTCCCTCGATTAACAATAAACACAAGGAGGTCCAGCCTGTACCTTCAATTATTCTGCTCTGCGGCCAGAAATCCAACTAATTAATCCTGGTAACAGCTTAATGAGATGCAATACTTTTGGAAGATGAAGAAGAGAAATGAGGTCATGTGGCACCATGAGTCTTGTAACCATTAACCGGTGACTTATGTAATGACAAATGGATGGGTTCACACCAAAGAGGGGCTTCACCTTATTTTAAGAAAAAAGGGTAAAATAATGCAATTATCAAAACCAATCAGAAGAAAACATATATCAAGACACGACCGAGATCTGGTGTGACCCCCTGAGATAATGAGCGGGCTCGTCCTGGGATGATAACAGCATGTTTATGCCTCCCGTTGGAGGGATCTCATTCCAAAGCGGGAGCTCAGAGGAGCCCCAGATTGCAAGGCGAGATTGAGGCCCAGAAGGAAAGTTTTCAGACTAAACGAATCTCCTGGTTCCCCGTGGAAAATCTCCAAGGACTAGTGGAGCCTGGAGGAAAATCCAAAGACAGAAATAAAGAGGCCTTGTGTGACCCGGCGTTCCGTAGCCGCTCGCGATAATAACGGAACGGAATATGAGAAACCACACGAGCGCGGGATGAAAGCAAAGGCGATGGGCACCCACGCTGCAGAAACGCCCCCCCCATCGGCCTCGGGACGCTGCGTTCGCAGGAGGGCTGAGCCTCCGGTCAGTCAGGACGCGGAGGGGAGCAGAGTGTGGTTTCGGCAAAACCCTTAACTCTTCGAAGCCCAGAAACTTTACAAGTGCTAACTGGGGCGCTAACAATAAGCTTCATAAACTAAAAAGTGACATGACATATAGGCCTAACATAATTAATTCCATTGGTTCATTTGTCATGGTAAGGACATCCCAAAATACATAAAAATCTGTTAATGAACTAAACAATAGATACTGCGGATATTTCTGAAAATATAGGCTTATCTAGACTACCTATCTATAATCATGCAATGATAATTATTTGAATTGACCTAGTTTAAAAAGTATTAATTAGAATATTTATGGATTATACAAATGCACATGGGTGGGCGTGCTGATGACGGATATTTTTCCTTAGATAATTAAATTTCAAAACGGCATTTGTGTTTATTTCGTGACACGGGGAAAAGACAGCACGCTGTCATTTTTGCACATGCGCACATTTTACCGCATACATACAGCTATGCACCTGTACTCCATACTCACACATATGTGCCGGATATGTGCAGCTTTTCCTCAATCAGTGATCGTTTAGTCGGTATTTAGAGGCGTTTTACGTTATATGTCAGCCAGCTCCTGACGCTTTTTAAATGGATGCTTTTCAGGAAGCACAGCTGGTAATGAGACAGGCAGACAGGCAGGAATTCGGAGCCGCTGTTTGGGTCCCCGGTCCCGGCCATCAGCCGCATAAACCTGCAGCCCAGACGAGCCCCGGACCCTCCGAGCTCCCATTCACTGCTTTTTATAGATGACTATTAAATCGTCAAATTGTTTCGACTTGGAACGATTTCATCTCGCCCACTTAATGCATTGAGCAGGTGTCCAGGACGACTCAAACAGAAACGGTTTATAGCAGGCATGTGGCATAAGTTTGTTTTTCCCCAATGTATTTTAACGGGATCGGTTTAAACAAAGGTGACAGTGATCAGAATTATCATGTATGGCCACAGCTAGGTTTCTGGCTAGTAAAGAAAAACATGCGCCGCCACATTAAACTGTGTTTCTCAGTGCGATTCATCCAAGGTAAATGTTTTCATTAAATCACTTGTTTTAATGAGATTTCCTTTAGGGTGTCTTTGATTATTTTAAAAGCTTTGTTTGTGTCTACAAAGGGCAGCGTGTGTGTGTGTGTGTGTTTTTAATACAATACACACAACATTTTGAGTATGGCGAAAAGATTTCACAGATTCCAGCATCCCAGTTTCATCTGAAAATGATAATTTATGTGTATCAAGCTTGAAAATACCACGAAAATTAGAATGAACAACATCCATATAAATAACTCATCTCTATTACCTCTTCTTATTTGATGGAAAACAAACCATTGAAATTCCAGCACCCTGCCACACTTCATATATCATTGCAACTGTAGAGAACACAATTAAAATATCAAAGATGTATTAAACAGGACTAAAATGGAAAACTTCACAAAAAAGAAACCAAACTCTTTTTGGAGGATGAAGTATGGCATCACACTCAGCAGGGGGAAATAATTTGGATAAAGTAAACATGCATATAAATTATTGTTTTTAACATACAAACCATGAAAAATTAAACGTATTTTTGCACTGATTGCAAATACAAACAGTTTTGATAATCGCTGCTCTTATTAAAAAAAAGGCAGTAAAGTTGCTGTTTTGTTTTCGGAGGGAGGCTTTTGTACAGTGCGTTTCGTAATATGTTTGTTTCCAAAGACAGTTTAGAACTACGCCGCAGCAGATTGTTTTCATAATAAGCCGTGACAGTTAATAAGTCAGCATTTAAGAAAAAGTTGCATTACTGACAGCACCGTGTGTGAGTCACTCGCATCCGACCTTTTGCGCTATATTGCCAGCCAACCGCAAATAGAAAACTACACTATAACCAGCAAGTGTAGAGAATTGCTGGCAAAACCGAAATAAGTTTTTAACTTAGCATACGTTGTTTAAAAAATGCATCTCAGTGTTAACTGGAGAAAAAATCTTTAAGAGAACAATGGGCCTATATTAAATTGAGTTTGAAAGTCTAATTAAAATATATTATTATCGGCTTAGATTGTAGAAAGTACTTTCTATAGACTAAAATAAAACAATTCATAATTAAAGTGGATCTCCTGTATCTGGCGGTTGCTGGTCTCAGTTCAGCCACACACAGCTAATCCATAAAGATGCGTCCGCCTGAGCGGTAATATGGCGGACCTGTACCACGTGTCACCACATTAATGGATCTGATCTGGGAACTGCCGCCGGCAGAAGCTCTTAGTGCTACAGAAACGTCCAGAAAAATCGCGAGGAAATTACGTCAAATTCATAGTTTAATGGCAGTTTTTGTAAAAAAACCCTTAATCTCCTCAGAACTATGCCAGTGATACGTACACTAAGTACATCCTAATTAAAGAGATACAAATTTAAGGGGGATTTTACTGGGGGAAAATATAAATAAAAAATGAGGGGATTACAAAAGGTTCATACAGAATAAGCAGCTCAACCAATTATTTCTTAGTTTGATTTCATTTATACTTCTCTGGAAAAAAATTATTCTCAAGCCAAATTATACCATTAAGGATTGTCACAGGGGGCGAATTATCCCTTTCTGTGAGGGTGCAGCATTCGGAAATGATGGCGTTATTTTTCCCGTAAAGCAGTTTAAGCATAAGCAAACTTAACGACAAGCAGACGCACGTAGTATAACTTCGGGAAAGAGGGAGGTGTGAGGAAAAAAAATAGAAAAAGGCAACGTTGACCTTTCGAACGGCTTTTTGTGAACAAGGGGAACAAAAACGCTGAAACACAGATGCCGGAGCTGACAGTGGTAATTACCGGAGACAAAGCAACACGGCAGCCCGAGAAGCGTTTAGATGCCGGAACACTGCACACCACCAGCGTCGTCCAGTACAAATTTTCCGCCGTGTTCCCGAAAGACAGCATCCAGTCGACCTGCCAGTCCCACTCGCTCCGTGGGCGAGGGGAAAAGCAGGAAAATCGCAAACGGTTAACATGTTTCTGACAGGGCGCCGCTTCCCATGTTGACATAAAACTTTAGGTCATTTTGGCCGGCTCGCAAGATTCCTGATTCGTAACTGCACTCCTGCCAAGTGTCTAGCAGACGGTCCCCTCTCCCGCTCTTTTGTTTAGCGAGGGGAGAGCGCCGCATTTGTCTGGGACGGCCCAGAGACAGGAAAGGATGATGTCAGGTGCGCTGGATTCTGTGTGCCTCACTGCCGCTGACTCCAGCAGAAAACCATTATGTTAAGCTGAGCCCCCCCAGGATCGAGCCCCCCAGGATCCATCACTCGACTGGGACGACGCCTCCGACTCCCCGAGCAGACCTATTCCTCCCCTCTGCGTACATGTGGCGCGTTCCGGCTCAGGGAATAACTGAAGCGGAGGGTTACCAGTCACATGCATTAACAATCGAACGGGGATCCACTTTGTTCCTGTCTCATTTTGTTGTTTGGTAGACACATGCTTTTGATTTGGGACAATAAGAAAGAAGAAAAATATGATGTAAGAATTGCATTTTTACACAGTCTTATGCAGAATGTTTTTTTATTAATACTATTTATAGCTTCTAATGTTCAAAACAGATATTCAGCACCTTGACTCTTGCATAAAACAGTAGTTATGAGCGCTTGTATTTCCAACTGGTATTTTCCAGTAACTGGACTTTCTAGAAGAAGCAATTCAGTCTTGGGTTAAAATAGATTTCTGTTCAAAAGGTACTTAAAATTTTCCGGACCTGCTTTTGTTCGTCTGTGAGCATTTTATGTGTCATTATCGGCCTTTTAACAGGTAGGAACCATCAAGTTATCCAGCTTTATGTAGCGGCCCACCCCCCAAGCCACTAACCGGACAATGGAACTGATTGGAGAGGGGCTCAAACCACCAGCAGAACACAGAGAAACAGACAGGAAAAAACATGTGCGTCCTGAGTCTTTCAGGTAGTTTTTTATTTTTAACATGAACATCTCACCCGATTCTAGACTCGGAATGCCTCCCTATTTATGATACGATGGAATGCAAACTAATGCTTATGACCATGTGAGTTCAAATATTAAAAATTATATTTGGTTCAAATATTAAAAAGTGAACTACAATCTCCAGATTTTCTTTGCACTGCGGGTTAGAAATTCCAGGCTTATAATTTAGAATAAACACAATATCAGTATATTTCTATACAGCGTATTTATCACAATACAAAAAACATTTCCCGTAAGAGAAGAGAAGTAGGAGCAGTTATACTACACTATAAATTAAACGCATCATAAATATTTTAGCTATTAAATATTTTTTTATATTTGTTAATTTGTTCTGCTTTGCTAAGGTACTGCCAAATTATGCATGTTGTTTATAAAACTTTTAAAAAAAGAAATACAAAAGTGTTTACAGCTTAAAATGCCCAACTGAACGAACAAACAAATACCGGGGCAGAACTATACAATAGGAAAAAGTCACATTAATACTCTGTACGTGACACGTGAAAATATTTGCGACAAATAAAAGATATTTTTGACATTGCAGAGCAAGGTTTGAAAGGAAGACTGATGGGTCGCTTCATCCCCACTGACAAGCATCAAGTGAGGAAAACATTTAGAAATTGGAACGCGACATATATTTTTAACACAGAAATGAGTGTGGGCTGAAAGGTACAGAGAAGGCTTTTAGTCTGGATCCGCCCGCTACCCCCTCGACGGGCCGCGAGATGCGTGGTGACTCACGGGGGGGGGCAACAACCACCCCCCAATTGGGGACTGACTCTGCCTGCAATGTCACTTCCATGGCTTGGCATTTCAGAGACAAATGTTAACACGTCACCGTAGTTGAAATCCCATGAATAATTGTTTGGCGCTATCTGACATGAGTACAATCTCGCCGCGTCAAAAAGAGCCGCTCGGATAAATTAACAATATGCAAAAGAGGGCCGACTGTGGGTTTGTTTACCCACAGAGGGAGAACAGTGTCACATGAAATTTATTCACCGGTCCGAATGTAGTAATTGAGGATATAAAATCTCCAGTGATGAGGAATGATATACTGTCCATCACTTTGAGCATTTGCTGATGACGTGTAGCTGTTAGTTTTCTAATGACCTCTTCAAAGATAATCAGCAATAGCAGCAAAGATATACATCAATTAATCATCATCACTTTTGAAGTTATAAACAAAGAGACCCAGATTTGTGCAAAACTCTACTTGTTCCCCTTTTGAGAAGGGAACTGTAAGTGTCACATTGGCAGGTAAGATATGCCACTTTCTAATCCCATGAGTAAACTGCTGTTGTACATGGAAGTGAAGTAACTGAATTTCATTGCTACTCATGACATGTCAGTGTAAGTAGTTCTGGATACATGTCATAACCAAGTAAAAAATAAACACACCGCAAACCCATGCCTGGATAAGATCAGCTGAAAGCATAAAAATAATCAAATGTCAACCAAACTTGATGGGCAATCAGGTCAGTAGGAGCAAGAAGGTGGAGCCAGAGAGTGTCGAAGAATCAACCACCCCATTACAAGCCCAAGCCAGTCGCCACAATCCCTGGGCAATGGGACAGAAGGTGATTTGAAATAGGACGCCAATAGCACCCAAAAAGTGCCCTTCTTCTTCAGAGCCGATCCCACACTAAAATGACACATGAAGCCCTCCCAGCCTGTATAGCATGTCTTGGGTCTGGCTGAAGTGCCACGTGGGACACTTGTCTGACTGGCCACCAGGGGTTCCACTGAGACTGGGACGATGGCAGAGCAGCGCCATCGGAAGGCGGCACCCACCAGTATGCGGCACGGCCGAGCTGGAGGAGGCTGGGTGGCCGGACGGGGGACAGGAAGGAACACTAGCGGGCCCCGAGAGCCTCGGTGACTTCATCGTGGCTCCTGAGCACTAATTTAAGAAAATGGTCTGGAACAGTCAGCATGCCACACAGGCACAGGTCATGATTCTGGCGAGAGGGTCTGAGCAAGCGCCCTGTTCATCTGTCACACAGTACAGGTGGGACAAATTTTCCACCCCGAAACATATATTCAGAAAGAATGTGTGTGTATACCCATATACTCTGAGATATACATATTTGTCATAATGACCCACGATTTGTACGAGCAATGATTGTAACAGATGAAGTGAAGTAATCACCACAGTGACCTCATGGGTCACTCCAAACGGCTTCGCATCCACGGCCAGAAAAGTCATTATTTATCCCGGCCAGCAAGGGCAGTCTTGGCTCTCCGGTGGTCTCTAGATCGACGTTTGACAGGCTTGTTTTTTTTTTTTGTCTTGGTGACCCCAATTTGGCCTGGGGATGTCTATGTGAACAGCAGGCCAGCGGCTCGCATCTGGGAGGATCCATCTCCCTCCCTGCGCTGGTCTTCAGGCCCTGCCCTGCGTGAAGGTACTTTTTTCAATAGCAGCACCCCTTTGGAGAGCTTGCCTGTCGCAACGCCTGCTGTAAAAACAAAAATGGGAAGAAAAAAAAACGCTTGTGTATCACAGTAGCTCTGACATGCAGACTGACGGGTGTTAGGGTCAAGCTCATGGGACCCTCCCCCTCTCACATTGGTAAAAAGTCACTCGAAATAGGAGGAATTATTCAACTCCGGGTTAACGTTAAAGCAAGGCACCATTGCCGGAAAAGGGGAGCGCGTTTCAGAACCTCATCGAACGCAAGGACGCGTTTGTCATGGAGGGGAAGGCACGCACAATATCAGTGCCAGCGTTTACCACCCTGAGGAGGTGCTCCTGAAGAAGGGCCTCTCGCTCCTGCTGTTCATGCACTCTTCCCTCTCAACCGTCAAGGAGCAGCTCCCCGTTATAAATGTGATAATTTTTCCTGAAGTATTTTCAAAGCGTTGATGTATCTGTCCTTTGAAGATATTCAGGCTTTTATCTGCACCTGGAAGCACTGTTTTTTTTTCTTTTCTAAAGATTTACCAGTGTTTTTTCTGGATCCTCAGCCACCTTGTTGGTTTCGCGGCCCCACATAGATCAGAACTCTCTCTCTCTCTCTCTCTCTCTCTCTCTTTCCGCCAGCCGCCCGCGTCTTTGAGTACCGTGTGAGTGGAATTGCCGTAATATCGTTTTGTAAGTCTCATTAATATTGCATTAGCTTTTTCGCGTATTGACACAGGTGGGAAAATGCTATGGGAGAAGAAAACCTCCATTTTTAACTCAATGGATTCGTCTGAAAAGGGGGCCGCGCCGAAAATGCTTAGGCGCCGCATGCGGAATCAGAATTTTTAAATATGGCGTCATTTCTCCCCGTTTTCATCCGCAGCTTCTGCGTTGACATTTTCCAGAGGTGAAACAGAAAATCAAAAAAAAAAGTCTCCCCCCCAGGTCCTTTCTGCAAATATAGCGCGCCTCAGCGCCGATTCCGCGCATTCGGCTCGAGTCGTTATATTCCCCACCAGCATTTGCATTTAACTCGACTTCTGAATGCCCCTGCTGACACGTTGTGCCTCGTCAGTGTCGAGAGGAATATTACTTCTCAGAAGAAGCGATCCCAGCTTTTACGGGAAACATTACTTTACTGTATGTGTTGGCCCTGCCCCCCCGACAGGGTAATGAGTACTAAAAAAAACGCCAAGGAAAATGTGTGATATCAAAGTATGATTTTGTTCTTATGATTTTTTTTTTTTTTTTTACAAGAATCACGTCAACATTTTCCTAATTTAGCAGACGTTTAGCCGGCGGGGGATGAGGACACATTCATAACCCTTACAGCCAAGTGGCGCAGCTCAACAGTCCTTGCTGGAGCCAGGCCGTCCTGTTTTGGAGGGGCGGATACCAGTATGGGACGGACCTTTCATCTACACAGGCTGCACAGTAGTGCACACATGTACCTCAGATGTACAAAAAAAAATAAGCTATTACATTTTATAAACTCTGGAAAACAAGTCCATAAGATAACATTCTCTTCTCCAGAAAGCACTAAGAGATAAAAACATTCTGACAGTGTCAAAAGTCAAGCTGTGGATCGTATGTCATTTCAGTCCTCTTCTCATAAGGATTTCTAATTACTTCCTCCTTCCAAGCTCGTAAAATATGTCCTCCAGCTCAGAGCTTTCTCAAGCCGCAGATCTCGTCAATGCTGTTTGTAATTATCAATTCATTTGGGAATATGGTATTTCTTTAAAAATGAAGAATTGTTTTGCTCTTGGACAAAACCACATCACAGGGCATCAAACATAAGTCTTTATTGTATCTTCAAACCAAGAAAATAGAAATTCTACAATCAGGCGCCACTGACGAGCTCTGAGAGTCTCTCAGGAATGCATCTCGCTTTTTGAAGATAACATTGTTTTTTTTATTATTATTATTATTCCTCTGCAGTTGTCAAATCGTCTTAAATGACAAATTAAAGTCAAGGCAAATTCTTCGCAAGACACATTTTGAGGAAAAGGATATGTTGTGTGGAAGTTGTCCAAAATGGAGATGAAAAAGAAATTGATGAATGACTAATGAGGAGTCCTCAGGTGCAGTAGGTTTGTCCCCTAAACATCAGAATCAGTCTGGAATGTGACCTGTTTTCATCACTCTACATGTCAATGCGTACATCAACATGGCATCTGAAAATTAGCTTTGCGACACATCGGTTATTCAAGAAAAATGTCAGAGCTTTGTGCCGCCTATGAAATTAAGTTCTTTGGTGTGTGTGTGTGTGTGTGTGTGTGTGTGTGTGTGCATGTGTTTTTAACCACGCAGCCAGCCTTTGGAAGGAATTCATGCACACAGAGATCTTCCCAGTGCACTGCAATTTTCTGAACAAAAAGGGGTGGCATTTTAAATAAACAGCCAGAACCAGTATGTTTTGCAGGAAATCTGCAAGCACAGAAAGGATGCACTGACAATTCTTCAACTGAACTTTCAGTGTAGTTCTTAGGTCTTCACTCAAGATGTATCATGCAGTTTAAAACTTCTGCACAATTTTACCAGGCAAGGAGTTTATTAAACCAAGGGATGCAAGCTTTCACCCATTAGAGAGAAAGAAAACACATAATTGAACTGTATGTTATATAAAGCAGTATAATATAACGTATAACAAGATACAGACCAGAGCAGCCAATGCCTTCATCAGATGAACCCAGAGTATTATGGGTTGGCATGAATTGATTTTCATAGTGAGCAAATTCATAAGAACATTACATGGAGTTGAACATGCATTTTAAACAGACAAAAAAAACGAAATTCTTGATGTCAGAAACAGATTAACAGAATACAGTTTACTCTGAAATATATCTGCGTTGATTATGTGTAGCACAAAAATGAGGGGAAACAAACTTTAAAAAAAACTTAATAAAAGAAAAGTTTCTTACCCATTTGGTTTATATTGGTTTATAATGGGAAACCAGTGTACCGTGATCTGTGAAATGCTCTGGAACTCGGTCAGCAGAGACTAGGTAGCTGGCCTAATTAAGATTGTTATCCTGGTTTTAAAGGCATTTACGACAGAGTAGAATCTCTAATTATGTCCAGAACAAGGCAAACCATATACAGACAGATCCTGAATGTCAGAGAACAAGCTACTTAATTCAGAAGGGCCTCCGTGAAAGAAAAGGCATATTGCGAATCAAACATATAGAGTTATAGTGCCCTGGGTCATTTGTTACCTGTCATCCAATCTACAGGCAGTAATTGCCCTGCCTCGCTGACAACGTTCCTTGCCCATTAAAGGGATATTAACTACAACCTTCAATCAAATCTTTGTATTGATTTTATCAGTCAACAAAATCTTCCACACTAAACAATTTAAGCGGAAAAATCGCCGACTATGCCACCGATAAGAAATAATATAGTTTATATGGTTCATACCATAATAATTCTGCTGCAATAAATCAATGAAATGTACACTTTAAGGGAGAAAGGACAGAGTGATGAAACCTATAAAATGAGAGGAATACGTCTCATGCATAATAACAATATGTTGTTATCACTGTCATTTAAAAATGTTACTGTTTAGAATAAGAACAATATTCTAGCTAGAGTTCTGGGGACGGCACATAGCTCAGCGACTTAGGGCACTATGTTCATGGCCATGAAGTCACTGATTCAAGTCCCAGAGTTGGCAGATTGATGTCTCCAGTTGGTCCCTCGGCAAGGCCCTTAAACCCAATCGCTCCAGGGACTGTCTGAGTCTGATCTCTAAAAATAAATTAATCAAATACACACACACACATTATCGATCTATCTATCTATATATCTATCTATCTATATATTTCTATATGTGATTAGTGTTGCACTCTGATCAGTGGAAGAGATCACCTATGATAAAGTGTACGAGGAATAAGGGACGGATGTCAGGGGGGACATTAGCGCAGAAACGGCAGTCCCGCTCTTTACGGCTATCATACAGCAGCTGGAGTCTATGGCTGTAGTGTAATGTGACATACTGTGGGCTGGGGAACATTAACATGACCACTGGGACTGGGGAGGGGGCAGATCTGTGGCTTCTATTTGTCTCAGGTCTCAAGTATAGGGCCAGAGGTCCGACATAACAGCAGTATATGGATATCTATATGATCGGAAGCCCTAACGTTTTAGCGACGCACCGGCATGCGCTGCACCGGCACTGTGCCGGCTTCTTACAAAAATGCCGTAAATATGTTCTCTGCAAATGTGATACATAATTGCCCAAGTTTATCGTTACAGTAGCAACGACTGCAACCAGGCACGCATCTCTGCTGCCCTGTATGTAGAGTAACAATATATTTCTCTAATTTTTATTTAAATGACAGTGCTGCAGAAAAATCCCAGTTACATAATAGTTTATATATAGCTAACGTTTGTCTAGCTGAGTAAGCCAAATGAGTAGTAAAATTCTGTTCTGGGGGATCGCGCCGCACCACTTTATAAGTGAACCATAAAAGATGAAGAATTTAAAAGAATACACATGCAAAATTTTATTCAGATTTAATTTGTCGTAATATACGCTTCCAATTGTATCGGACCTATTAAAATATTAAAACACAAAGGGAAGCACGAAACCAGCGTGCGTTACTTTACATAAAAAGTTCAGTGATAATGCCCGCAGACACTGATCGTGACCCCGTCATGGGGCAGAATCCCTCTTTCAGTTTGGCGGGGGATTCCCTATAGCCAGACAGACGCTGAAGAGGCTGCGATCGCGGGGCAGGTAGTATACAAGCGACCCAAAGTCAATAGGAAAGAGGAAAACGGACACCGCTGTCAGCAGCAAAACTGAGCGAAGAAAGAGAAAAGCCGCACAGAGTGAGTCTGTGTTCCCGTTACACTTTTAAAGAAAATATTTCTATAATTCTGCGGCGTTCCTGAAAGACGGGACATATTAAGATGCACCCCCCCCCCCCTCCCTCCCCCCAATCGAGTCTGTCATCTGTCTATTCATTGTCACTTCATTTTCAGAAAGCTTTTGAGAGTCTTCCTGGATATTTTTCAGTGCATAGTCCACCATGCCGTCGACTTCGGGGCATGATTCCATCCAGCTACCTTTGGTTTATGCTCCCGGTGGCATTTCAAAGCGACTTCTTTTGTTTCTAGTGCCAGGCGATGTAAAACGGCAAAGTCGTGTATGTTCTGTCATAGCCAAGTGCGACGCCGCCTCGAAGAGACATTACCGAAAGTCGGGACCGAAACAGAGAGGAGACGCTTCTGGGCCTGGACCCGGTTACAAGATGCAAAATGTCGTGGAAAGAGCATATAGGCCTCCAAAACAGACAGACATGGAAGACACTGATCCTCCATAAAGAGAATAATTGGACGGTGTTTTAAGACACTGCTATTAACGGGGAAGTGGGACATGGTAGCCTACCCTATATTTATATTATTAAATGCGATGTGAAAAGACGCTTATAATATATTTATAACATATGGAGAACCATTATATCGCATTATATTGATGATAATTCAAACAAGGCCCGGTCACTATCTTTTCTTATTCTATTGATGTTTCCTAAACTTCAAAGTATGCAAAAATACGCTAAATCACAAGTTAACCCGAAGTTTCTGAAGGTAAATATTCAAAATAAAATTTTCAGGTAATTTCTTTATTTTAAAAAAATCAGAGCACTGTTTGAGCAAGACAAGAAAGCAACGAATGCCCATGAATAGGACTGATTTGCCACATAATGTTGTAAACCATCTTCCACATGTTCTGAGGCCTCTGCACATGGGGAAGGCATCAAAGCCGCCACATTAAACAGTTCGGTTGAATTTACTGCATACGTGAATAAAAGTGACAGTTTCTCCTACGAAAGAGGTACTCTTTGTATAGTGGCCGCACATTATAACATGTGCAGTGGACCTAAAGCTGCATTTTCTCTGTCACTCTGAGGCTACCAGTGTCGTTACTGTTGTACAAATTAAAGCATATAGTCACTCCGCAAGCTAACGAATTCGATGATAAGATAATAACGAGTGTGGTACTATGGGAACCAAATTAAAGATAGTGTTTTCGCCGAAACATAACCCAGAACAGACAAACAAGATCTTTATTCACACGAGAAGAACGACAGTAATAAAAAAACAGAAGAAACCACACGGCACATTTATTGGATTTGCCACGAAACTGTGGCATTTCTGATTTTTAAAACTTAGGGAATCTCTTACATGCAAGGGACACTAAGAGATTTTAATAGATGAATTAACAACTCGTTAAGCATTTTTGCTTTCTTTTTCTTTGATCTCTAGTTTGTTTAAGACATTGCTGTGAACGATAGAAAAAAAACCAAGAAACGGAGTATTTTTGTTCCTGCAAATGACATTTGATACCGTAATCACAGTTTGGTTACCAACCATAAGTACTTTTGAAATGCAAAAAGCAACGATTTATGGCTGCCAGGCTGCGTGTCTGCACAATCTATCAAAGAGAAATCAAAAATTGTTTACAATTATATTTGAAATGTACAAATCTTGGATACAGTATAATGTAGAAGAATGTCTACTCCAAGAAAAGCAAGACCGTTCTGTTAAAACCGACTTCTGTTAAGCATTATAGATCAATATATCTATTGTCGCAAAGATTTTTTTAAATTCTCTTTCTTTCTATTTTTTTAAACCAGCCCAAGGCGCGCAGTGCAGAGAATATACTGAGGGAGTGCATGGTGACATTTATCGGACATCTCACCATATAGCAAAGCTGGCTGTGTGAAAGTTTCCACACCGCACATGCTTCACATCGCCACGCTTAATAATATTAAGCGTTTAATAAGATGTCACTCCTCACTTGGCACTGATCTATTAACTTTCATTTAATGACCAAGGCGCACCAAGTTTCTAAAAATAATTTGACTACTGTTATAGTATATATATAGCCTATATACTCTCTCCTTCGCTCGCTCTCTTCCATTTAGGCTAGGCTACATAAATATAGGCCGGCCTATTAATTTATGGATGTAGAGTTTATGTTATGCAAAACTGTTATGTTATGTTAAGCAAAGTTTACTGTCCCTACGTGATCCCGGAGGGAGTAAAACCCAGTGTGTCCGGGGATCAGGATGATTCTGACGAGAAGGGCAAAGCCCAAATCCCGGCGTGTATCGCAGAGCAGCATCCTAAAGCCCAGGATGAAAGCCGGAGATAAGCATCCAAATTTCCATCTTTACTGCAAAACCGCGCTAATGACTTTGAGGAAGAAATGACGACACACACACACACACACACACATCGGTCACTTTTGCACTTTTTCTTTCCAGGGACTAATCCTAGCGAGAGTACACCTATGAAAAGCTGTGTTTGTTTTAACTCCTGTCGGCGTGGCGGGAGGGGGCGGGATTGGGGAACAGTACCCCCATTCAGCACACCAGAGCTCCTGCACCTGCCCACAAAAAACTTCTTAGCAATTACGTTAACGGGAGGCAGCAAACGGGGGCAAGTGGCCGGGCTCGCTGAACGGGGGGCGGCAAAGGGGGGCCGCAGTAAGGTGCTTCTGGGGACCTGAATAACCTGGTTCATCCCGGGGTCACATGTGTTCGCTGAACCCTATTGCTTTGACAGACCCATTACCGAAGAATAAATAATAAACGCCGCTTAATCTCCCTCCTCGCTATTAGGCGCAATAAAACCAGCAGGTAGGTACCATTTAAAGTGCCACGTGTCAGATTCCTGCAGCCGGAGGACCATATGGCCATGAGGAATTAACCGTGGACCCATAACAGGACTCTTGCTGAACTGTTTCATCCTACAGGTACACACACACACATT
>JABFDZ020000050.1:10404729-10416739 GCA_019775955.2 Pollimyrus isidori | reverse complement strand
TAATCCTTGTCTCCTATAGAAGTGCATTGTTTTTATGACGGTATAACGGTATTGAAACTGATACCGTTGCTATTTTTGGATCCCGCGGTATACCATATTACCGTATTAGCTTTTCATCAAATGCAACGGCATGGTAACCCTAGTACAAATTCCACAAAGCACAGGGGACATCTTAGACAGAACACCAATTCCCTGCAGGGCATGAGCACACCCACTGCAGGCACAATAACCAGCAAAATATTTCCAAATATGGTTCATTTGAAACCATCAGGCTTATACTTCCCTCCTAGTGCAGAGCGGGTGTACGCTATACAGCCAGGGCGTCAAACTCCAGTACTGGTGGACTGGAGCCCCGCTCATTTTGGGCATAAAGCACATTTTAATACACCTGATCACACTACATGCACTGTTTACTGCATAGCTCTTAAAGCTGAATCATTTGTGCTGTAACAGGGAAAGAACCAAGCTAGACCGCACTGGAGTTTGACACCTCTGCTTAACATACACATTTTATGCAGCTTATCAAAATAAATTCAGTAAGGATACAGTTAAATCTGAAAGGTACCTATAGTCTAAGTGGTGGGCATCGACTCAATCTCATCCGGAAGTGTACTGTAGAACAAGGAGATTCAGTTTCCAAAAATCACTGATTAGCCATTTTAGTAATCCTCATACTAGAGGATTACTGTTGATATTTAAAGAAGCTGACAATGGTGTGAAGATGCATCATGATTAATTTATCAAGGTCCCAATTTAACTGTATGAACCTGTAAGAATTGATTATAGGACTAATCAGTTTTTAGGAGCAAGAACAATAAAGAAAAGATACTTCTACTTCTAAACCACATGCTCTTTTGCTCACATGTAAAAAGTAGCAGCACTGGGATATGAATTTCTACAGCTTAGGATGGAAGAGAAACGCTGATTGATATTCATAAAGGAAGCATTACCTAATGATCTTTGAGTTACAATGCCTATGCGGAAATGCCTGTTGTAATGTTTTGTAAAGCAAAATTTTTTTTGCTAGCTATAGCAGCAATGGTAACGAACTATTTCGCTAAATAAAGAGTTATTGTAGGCATATCAGTATCAATCAATAGGTCAAAAGTCAGTATTTAAATACTTTAAAGTCAGCAGGGTTTTCTTCAGCTCATTCACCACTCATACGAGATCCTGAAGAAATGAAATTTCTGAATTTTCTTCAACAAAGTTAAAAAGCTTGAATTTGGGTTATCAAATTAACTGAACACAAATTGCTCTCTAAATAATCATATATATTGAATCGTTTCCAAAGTTTTTTCCAGCCTGACCTGACGATACCAATTCTGATTCTCTTAGTTTAATAGACTAAACATTTTTAAACACGTCTTTAACTTAGTTTTCTGAAAGCAATTTAAATAACCTTTTCATATAAAAATGGCTTCACAAGTATCAAATTAAGTTGATGTTTTTGAGGTAGTTCCCCTATAGACAATTTTTTGTTTACTTCTTACACATGGGGAATATCACACACAAAAACGAATCTCCAGACAGACATGCATTTCACGCAAGTGTTTTACCTAACCAATCACGTAACATTAGTGAGAGGAAGAAAGGTAAGGGGTGAGGGACACCACCGTGGAGGAACAGAGTTGGGATAAAAAGTTACATTATCTGGTAAACAGGACATGGAAGCCGAGTGGATCGATGAAATTTCCACTCATCAATCATAGGGTGTTACGCTCACAATCACTTTGGTCAATATTCACCCCGCTCCAGTGAGATCACTCACCGTTCATTCCAAAAAAGATAATACACTTCATTTTAGCTTGAACTGTAGCCTTGCTAACACATTCAAGCAGAAATCTATTTCAAGATGTGAGCTCCCACTCGAGCTTAAATCCTTTCCAGTTCTGCTCCACTCACTTGTTCAGATGATAAACTATCGGTACATGTTCATAATATTGCCAATACTGCAGGTCAGCACCAATCAAGGCAAATATCGCCCATTTTGAGCCACTAGCCAGTAGATTGGCTCATCCTTAATTTACATCCCTGGATTCTAATGATAAATTCAGAGATGACAAAATAGATCAGTGGCGTCATCTTCTAGCAGTCTTCACAACGAGGTCAATGCCATATAAATTGAGTGAGTGACTGTACTAATTAGGGAGTGTGTATTCTAATAGGCTTAGATGTAGGCCACTAAGAGCACAGAAAAGGAGTTTTTGGTGCCATTACACACAAATACAATGGGAAAGTTGCTGCCAATTTCAAAATAAAAAGGCTGTGTTAAGGCTGTTGATACCATCACCCAGGCCTAAGGTACTCTGAGCAAAAGCATAATAGTATGATTATGGAAGGAAATGCAATATGATTTCGGTATGGTGAATGATAAGCCGGGCACACTCAAATTCCCAAAGAATGTGCCAATAAGGCATTTATATATCTAGTTAGAGCTGGGCGATATTTTGTTTTTAGACCATAATTGTCTTTTTGTTTTTTTACAATAAATCTGATTTCGGTTTTAATCGATTTTCCCCCTCCCCTACTCAAGATCAAACTACAGATGACAAATAAATGGTTCAAAGCATTTTTTTTTTTTTTTTACTTTAATGCTAAAGTGCAATCTGACAAGCCAAAAAAGATGCTTGCGGAGATGGCAGACCATGCCATTCTAAACACTTTTAGAAACTTTTATCATATTAATGAACCCCCGCTTTTCCACAGTATATATGGGCTCCATGTCTTTTGCAATACACATGGCGACAGCATTTGTTATCGCCTTCCACTGCACCCCATATGGCTCACAGTTCAAAAACGTGCCAGGGACGGTTGCTTGTTTAACTTTGGATGTTGTGCTGGTGCTGCAGTTATTTTCATTTCGTTAGGAGCTGCACTTCTCCCATTCCGTTGTGTGCCTCTGCATTAGGTGCTGGAATAAAATTTGTCATGCGGCTTCCTTTGGTTGCAACAGTTTTTAGACAGACTTTGCAAGAGGACTTGTGTGGTCCGTGTCCGTCAGCGGAAAACCCAACCATTGACATGATGTTTGTGAATCCGCTACAGTGAAGAACGGTGAGCTGCGCTAATGTGCCCGTGAACAACGGTGCGCTGCGCTAATGTGCCCGTGAACAACGGTGCGTCGCATTAGTTCCGCTTTTGGCACTTGCGTGTAAAAGTAGTAATAAAAATCGATTATCATAAAAACACATTAATTCGCATTTACGGTTCAGGATAATCGATAAAATCGATTTATCGGCCACCTCTACATCTAGTATTGGTCCTTGCATCCCATCATAAAGTACTCCATGCAACATCTAACACCAAAACACCCAGTTTCATCACACACTAATTAGGGCTGGGTAATATATCCAATTTCCCCCCCCAATCTTATATTCAATACATTCTGACATACAATATGTCTTGACAGTGCATCGTTAAATGGATTTTAATGTAAACATTATGTATTTTTGAATGTAAGCAATTTATTGTAGAACATTTGTAATATTCATTAATAATAAGCACTTAGATATTTAGTCAATACAATTTTTTCTATGGATTAAAAAGTTGTGATACGGTATATTCAGGAGAGATGCACTTTAATTTCCAGTTGGAAAAAATGGGTGTGAATAAATAAAACCCATATTTAATTCTGACTCTGTCCTGATTTAAAAATAAAACTGAATATCAATAGTGTCCTAAAATACAGATATTTTACATCCAAATCACCCAGCCCTAACACTAATTAGATAAACAGCAGAGAGTACAGATCAGTTCCTTGTTTGCAACACCAAGTTGCAAAGCACAAATTCAATCAAGAACTCAAAATAATTAATGCTAAGAACAGCAAAATCTCAGCAGTTTCAACAAAAAAAAGCCAAAACAAAGCAACTCCAAATTAAGTATTTCTCACTCCCAAGTTCCAACTCCACTATAATGTGGGAAGAAGAAAATACCTTTGGTTTTTGAAACACTTTCAACTTTGTTGAATTCTGCACAACAAACAGACTTGCACACAGAACAGAAAGAGCATGGAGACGTGAAAAGGATTACTCACTCTAGGTCAGGAAGAGGTTGGTCAAAATCGTGAAATTCCTCTGGTAGGGTAATAGCATTGTAAGCTGCTTCTCGATTCTCTTCCGGTAGATCAACCACACCTGGGTAATATAGGAACAGCATTTTGTC
The DNA here is from genome assembly GCA_019775955.2 of Pollimyrus isidori. Taxonomy (NCBI): domain Eukaryota; kingdom Metazoa; phylum Chordata; class Actinopteri; order Osteoglossiformes; family Mormyridae; genus Pollimyrus; species Pollimyrus isidori. The sequence goes on along the minus strand of JABFDZ020000050.1, from coordinate 10,412,572 downwards.
GTACAGACTGCCAAAATTCCTTGCGTACCCACTTACACACTAGGGCTGTAACAGAACACTTATTGTGTGCAACTCCGTTCATACAACAATATTAATTAATGCATTTCTTGACAAAGGATGAACGCAGATTCAAAAGTCAATGTTCAACATGCAAAGCATTACGGTAATTGGGGTTGTAGTTTGGTTACAGTTAGCACTGGTTACAGCCAGCCATAATGCTGAATACCCTCTCACATCATTTAAGTTTGAGATTTCATCCCCCCCCCCCATCACCAACTGCTCCTATTTGCGCTTGCGTTCACAATTTTGACAACCGTTTCATAAAGTTTAGTTTAATTAACCCACAATAAGACACAGCAAAGTCACACTACAGAATACGCAAGACAAACGGCGTTATACCACACGGCCATGAATATACCTGGACGAAAAGCCATCTTGATCTTAATGAAGGCCTCATTACAGTCAGCTAGCAGATACTTGGCCTTCCTGTGATAGATTCTAACCACACCGAGCAGCAAGTGGCCAGAGGTGCGCAGAGCCATTTTAACCTGCAGAAGAACAAAGCAAGCAATGGAATAGAATTTAGATCATCTGCAATACCCAACAGTGCAACATTACAAAGACATGAATTTCATTATAAGAAATGTTCTCTTTGCAAGGTTCCTTAATTGTATGTAGCCAGTCAAGAGTTGTTCATAATGTCTGATGCAACTTCACAGTATCAAAATCTCAAGCCGTCGTCTGACAAAAAGCTGTCCCAGACATTACAGTCCATGGGACAGAAGCAATGCAGCCACCCGCCTTACCTTGGGAGAGATTATGCTCTCCACGCTGCTCTCCAGGTTGCATTCGAACACGTGTGCCTTTGTCAGCTTCTTATCCCAGTGGGCCGCCAGCCAAATTTTGGCCAGCGGCCCACGCTTGCTGAGCACGAAGTGGGCGTAGAACATTGTCCCAACTCCTTCTCATAAAGAAAGGTGGGAAACCTGTCAGAGGGGCACAAAAATACAGAGTAAATTAACCCCCCGTCTCCCACTTATGCCAAATTTTCATAAGTTAAGAGACAAAGCAGTTTACAAAGTTTTATAGGTTGAGAGTTGTGAGCTCTCCCCTAAATTATGCACAAAATTGCATAAAAAAATAGTGTAAGCATGCTTTTTTGGTAAGCTGAGCAGTCAGTGTGGCCAGACTGACTTGACTCATAAAAGGGTTAAAAGTAAACCGCTACAATACAAAAAAGGCTGAACACTCAAGCAAATACTTCCAGGAATTCACAGAAAGTAATAAGCGATCAAATGCAGACGTGCGCAACGAGTACTCACTAACACAACCTGGCTTTATGTGAGCCATACATTTTAAAATATCATACAATTCCGGCACGTTCCGTACTTTTAAAAATTCATTCATTTGTTAATGGAGATTTAAATCACCTACAAATGGACGAGCAAAAATCTGTGCCGGCGCCCGGTTTGTTAGCGCGGTAACAGACCGTTGTTGTCGTCGCCAAAACGTCACATTTCCAGACCCTCAGGCCCAGAGTACAACGACACGGGTAGGAAAGGTACTCGGGTAGGAAAGGCCGGGAAAACCCGGGAGAGCCGGCGCGGAAGCTGCTCGCCAAGGCCTGGAATGCCGGGCAGACGTCGCGGAACGCCGCGGCCAATATCGGCATGAAGGCCCGAGCCAGCCATGGGAAACCAGGCCGGGAGGATAAGACGGAATCGTGCAGCCTGGCAACCTGCAGCATACAGTCTTTTACACCGCGAAGAGACGTAAACCGGTTTAACATGGAGGAACGCTGAGGCCCCAGGGCCTACTCGGCGAGTTAGCGCACATTATTCGCTATCATGACGAGCATCAGTTAAACCCGACTAATAGGTATCGGTATGCTATATTAAAACATGCACGGTGGGCTTTTACCCGGTCCTCCTAAGTATCACACGGCCCTGCCGCCAAAGCATGTCGCCGGGAGAACGAATCAAGCTACACACGACCCACGTTCGGCCGAGCGGCCTTTTCAAAACAACCAAAGAAGAAAAAGAAAACAGCCTGTAGTCCACATTTAACAAAGCAAGAATCCGGCCGCTACATCCCACCTACCAATGAACCGGTACCGAAGAGCGCGCTGTCTTTTCGGCTACCGTGCTGCACTTTTCCCGCACCCCTCCTCCCACCGACTCACTGACGCGCTAAACAAACAAGATGGCGTCCGGCGCCGCTCCTCTTCCTCCCGCCCGGACTGTTTTTAAATCGACAGCAGCCCGAGGAATCGCGCGACTGACTGCCGTCCGACTCGACACTGCCACCGGGCGGCGAATCGGTTACGTACACAAAACAAGTCCCCCAAACATAAATTAACAGTTAGTTAGTTACAGTAGTTGTAAATCTGTTACATATTTTACGACTTAATGTTACAACATTCCAAAATGTCAATTTCCAAATTAAAGTTTGTAAATTACCCTTAGCATACTATTATTATCACTAATAACAGTAACACCATCATCATATTAAAATCCAGAGTTGTCTACCATTTAAATAATCCAGTGACTCTAATTCATCCATCATCCAAATCGCTTATCCTACTGGGTTCGGAGCCTATCCCAGAAGCAATGGGCACAAGGCAGGGAACAACCCTGGATGGGGGACCAGCCCATCATAGGGTGTGCGTGTACACACACACACAATTCAGTAACTGCAATCAGTCTTAGCATGTGTTTGGACTTTGGGGGGAATCTGGAGTACCCAGAGGAAACCCCACGACGACAACATGCAAACTCTACACTCATGGAACCCAGAACAGGGGTCCCAGAGGTGTGAGGCAACAGTGCTAACCACTGCACCACCATGCTTGACTCTAATTCATTCTGTAAATTTAAATTGAATTCTAATTGCGGTTGAATACACATATGATCGGCAATTCAAATTTAAAGAAATACAATCAGAATGGAATTGAATTGAAATGATTTCATAAGCACAGCTTTTGACAGTGCAGTTTTATATTTCAATATGAATTACACATACACATGTTAGTTTACACAGCATAAGCTGTATCATTGTTATAAAAATATCATGCTATCCAGAATGAATTAAGAGTGCATCATTTGATGTGTCACCTGTACAATAAATGAACACTATGGTAGATCTTCTCATATGGAAACGACCAGTGCTGAACCAACAAAAAGTCACAAACTCTGTCAATATATTGAAAATAAAACTGGTATTTCATCTGTTACCGAAGCTTCCATTTGAGCTACTGGAAAGGAGGCCAGCTTTTCTGAACTCGCACATCTTTCCTGCAAACACCTCGCCACAGCAGCCTTCTCTGCCCCTGCTGAGGGGATCTTCAGTGTAGCGGGAAAGAATTTCAGGCCAGAAAGTTAATAAAACCACTGAATATCTTTTACTGTTTACATTAAAAAATATTGAACGATAAGCCATGTGTATTGGACCGCTACCCTATATATCTGGCAACATATGGACACTCCGACGGACTCCTCAAAAATGCTACTACACAAATATGAAAAACAATATATATGAGAATATGGAAAAAGGACAAATGTTGCAATACAATATTTTAAAAGTTATACACATTTTTTCTCTTACAGTCATGCAAATATAAAGTACACTTTACTCAGTGGTACATAAACATAATCAGTATATACGTCCCCCATCTATAATAATGTTTGTCAGCTGGTGGGTTACAGTTTTCAGTAGGTCATGGAGTGCATGGTTAAAAAGAAAGATTATTGCCACCCCCTCGCTCCCCAACTCCTCAACATCATTTTACTGACCAAGGAATGATGGCTAAACCAGTAGTGAATCACTGATCTAGAAAGAAATCAAATATATCATTCTTTAGGTTTTTCTAGATTATGTTGTGTGGTTATGTTGAATTTCTTTGAAATGAAGTGAAATAAATTAAATTAATCTTCCCGCTCAATTCAAATTCAAATTCAACATCCCGCAGGGTGAGGTCTGTTCTATTCAAGTTCAAATTCATCATTGGACTGGGGCACAAATCACATTCCCTGAATGATGCACTATGACGCTAAAAGCATACCTTAAAATGTAATCCATGGGGTCCCCTTAAACGGGCCTTTTACTGCATACCAGCTTGGGACTTTATCTACCACTAGGTAGCAGTAAAGTATTTAAATTTTTAATTTGTAGGAGGCAGGTTTAGCTCTTGCTAGTCCCCGAATTAATTTGGCATAATAGATCAATTACGAGACACCCAGGACTTGGCTTCCATTATCAGTGTTTGCCTGTGCTTAGGCCTAAGCCTTACACGTATTACCATGACAGAATGTGAGGGATCAGAACAGGCCGCATCTGGCCAAGCTTCAAAGGCGTAGCCTTTAATAACTATGATACCATCTATAATTATTCATCGACAGGTAATAATGACTGATTGGCTTTGTGTCTGATATTCTAAATTCTCATTTTTCTAAAAATGTCCTTGCTCTAGCTACAGTATCTATATTTTTCCATTATGAATGGATACTTAATCGAAAACAATGTCTTGTATAATATCAATGCTGTAAGCAACCTTTTAATTTTTTATTTTCTAATATGTTGATAATGCTCTTTTGACCTATAGTTGCGATTAACTTTATTGGTCCCGGGGGACGTTCTGGCACAACAACAAAATAGTTGACTATTTATATGACAATATAAAAGTAGTTTTGGTCTTATATAGCAGAACAGTTAAATCAAAGAGCTGGGAAGTTTAATCAGTGCAAAGGATATAATTTGAATAGGTTCAGCTCATACTTTAGTTATTACAAATATTTGTTCCACTGTTATTAACTTCGGTTTGTTTTCTTTCACTTCCCAAATGAAAAATATAATGCGACATTCAATCCAAACGATGGGAGCAAATGTAATATTCATGAAAAGCTCAGCTCTGTGACCTTGAAGATAAAAAGAAGGAAAGACAGCCCCTTCTCAGTTCAAACCACAGAGTTCACTACTCTCGTCAGTAATTCAGCTCAAACGTTATTTCGTCTTTGTGTCCGATTGAAAAATATTTGTATAAAGGCAGGATGCTAACATTTGCGGCTTCTCTTGCAATAAAGAGGATTTATTTGAGTCCCCTCTGAATGTGTTAAATTCTTTGCCGTTAAGCAGAAGAAGCAGCGGCTCCTAGCAACAGGCTGAGTTGTTCGAAAGGCCAAGTCCATTTCTGGAGGTTCAAGGGTACATTTTGTTTCTTGTTTGTGTGTGTGTGTGTGAGTGTGAGTGTGTGTGTGTGTGTGTGTGTGTGTGTGGGGGGGTATCTGAGTGTGAGAGGCAGAAACCGCAGCAGCGCAGAGATGAATAAGAGCCACTGGCAGCTCCTTTCTTGCAACAGTCTTTCTCGTTGGTTTATTCAGTCGTCCATTCCTTTGTGGAGCTGTGTGAAGCTTTATAAATCTCATTCCGCACCGCAGCGTGAGGACGTACGGAAGCCTAATAAGGAAGCCCCCCTCCCCTTATTTAGCATATGACCTTTTAATCGCGGCCATGAGGGCCATGTCCTTTAATTGAGCTTCCTGTCTGAACGCGCTGTTGTTTTCATCACTCCGGACAAGAACAAGAAACGGCCTTTCGGTCCAGATGTAGGATAGAAATACAACAGGCAATAATTGAATTTGTTGCTCTCCAATGAAATGTTGTTTAAATATAGACAATGAAGACAAAGATTTGTTTCTCAATTATATATCATTGGAGGGATAATCCTAATCAATCACATTTTAATAAATAAAAAGTTGTGGTGATGTCAATATATGGTAAACACAGCTGATTTATATAATCCGGAGTCCATCATCACACGAAATAAAAATTCTCTCCTTTCCACAAGTGGATGGATGAGGCCAATTGTTCCCCACTGAAGCATGAAGAAGAAACAGATATGAAAATATGGAAAAAATATTTACTCTGGGGAGCTCATCTGATTGAGAGACACTGATGCTGACTGGTCGGTCTAGAATACAGAGGTTACAAGGACACACATAGGCAATTGGAAAGAAACGGCCTCTTCCGACATGGCGCACAAAGCTGTTGCTTCAGAAGGCCTGTCCGTGGCCCATTTCTGTGTGGGGTCGTCGTCTGTCTGTGTCATTCTCTTCCTGCTGAGGACACAGGTCTGCATGGAGAATGAGCAGAGCCCACCTGGACGAGGGTGACAGAGTCACCGGGGCTGGAAGGCCCAAGGCCCCTGACACCAAGCACCCGCCGGCTCTGGGTTGGATCTGCTTCCTGAGTCCATGTGGATGAAGGTGGCCTTGTAGCTCCGCTTAGAGGTGACAAGCCAGGACACTTCTCTCCCTCTGAGTGCTGTTCTTTGTTACCGTTATGCTTTGCTCAACTCATCTGACCTTCAGCACTTAGAGCTCACACCCAGGGTGCGGGTCTATTGGGTCTATACCTACTTGTTAACGCAAACAGTCTTTTCCTCCAAGTGAGCCGTGCGATGCAGTTGAATGCATACAGCACACAGACGGGGTGAAGGGGTTCACATACCGTTTAGTTAAACATTAGAAAAGCTACCATGCACAGAGTCAGCAATTCTGAAGCCGGCGTGATTATCTGTGCTAGACATGGCGGCTCAGAAACGGCTCAGATCTTCACGCACTATGGTGTCTGCAGCTTACAGGGAACGGTGTGATAATCGAAACAACTAGTCAGGGACAGTTTTCTTGGGAAGAAATACCTCGTTAATGACAGAGGTCAGGAGAGAATGGTCAGGCTCGTTGAAGCTAACAGGAAGGGCGCAAGAGGAACAATAAGAGTTGGATAATGGTGCACAGATTGGCCTCTCTGAAGGCACAGCACCTCAACCCTCTTCTGAAGGAAAAGTGAGGCTTACTTAGTACTAGTTAGGTGGCCTTCGTGTTTATTTTCAAACTCGGCTTATAAAAGTTATGTGACAATTTGCCGGTGCTCCAGGAGGCGTAATCTAAATCCACCCTTGTTTCAAAGCAGGTTTGTCCCTGTGACGTCTCTCCTCTCCATCTGCTCATCCTGCCATCACATGCCGTCAACGGAGTTGAACTTAGGTGGCTCAGTTCTTTTCCGAGTAGCAGTCACTTCACCTGCGTGAATTACACGTGGAAATTGACCCAGAAACTCACACATGTACAGAGTCACACAAAACTCACTGGCTGACAGTTAAATGCTGAAGAGAAAAGCTGCAACAGAGGACTTTGTTATAACTGTGTTGTGGAACAACTCAATGACACTGAGATTCAATTCAAATTCAAATTGGCTGACATGTATTACAGGAGCTAAAGGGTTAATCCGCCCGTATCTGTTTGCCTTATTGTGCGTTTCAAAGAGATAAACTTTCCATTTTCTGTTATGAGGCTGTGCCATTAAACACACAGGGGCAACGTAGCAGTTCTTTTTTGCAAAATTCCCTGCCGGCACTTTTAGCGCATGTGTCAGGTGGGCAGACGGGTTTCAGGTCTGTACCAAGGGTGGGGTTGCGCGAAAACCGGCATGTAAAAAGTTGTAATTAAATCAGCGAAAACACCAGTGACACCATTGTGAGCTAAACTGGTTCTCAGCAGTTTTGTGGTTTCTCCTTAGCCAGCTCCACCCCTCCTCATATCTAGGGTGTCTGTCCCACTGCTCTATTGAGAGCTCTCTCATACCACATCACTTGTGTTGGGGGGGGATGGAGCTTTTCATTTCTTTGAGGGCAACAATGCTCTTTGTCCCCAATCTCCCACCATTCTCATTGGGGTTACCAGAACAGGGTTGGGGGGGGGTTAACTGTTATGGCACTATGGCACAATACTGGATAAATGGTTGAAAGATGGATGGGTAAACTGGTATGGCACAATGACACAATACTGGA
>JABFDZ020000050.1:10365087-10378516 GCA_019775955.2 Pollimyrus isidori | reverse complement strand
GCGCACTCGAGGACAGAGAACGGGAGAAGCGGCAGGCGAGAAGGAGGCTGTACCTGGTATCCGTCATCTGCCTGCTCTTCATGGTCGGCGAGATCCTGGGTAGGAATCCGCCGGCATCCTTATTCTTGCCTCTGTCTTGCAAAACCTACGTCTTTCCTACTGAGGCTTGGCTGCCTCTTCCTATGCGTTCCTCCAGGCGGCTACTTCGCCGGTAGCCTGGCAGTGATGACGGACGCGGCCCACTTGATGGTGGACTTCACGAGCTTCCTCATCAGCCTGTGCTCCCTGTGGCTCTCCTCCAGACCCCCCACCCAGGCGTTAAACTTTGGCTGGCACCGGGCAGGCAAGTCTGCCTGCCAGTATGCTAATTTGGGCTCTAATTTCTAAAAAGCACGTAACATTGCCCCCATATTGATTCCTCTTCTGAATAACTAGTGCTTCTACCATCGACCAACCAGCTGTCAAATTTAGTATGTCTGATCGTGTTTCCCCATGTTATGCCCCCCTTGTGTCTGCCCGCTTCAGAAATCCTTGGCGCTCTGGTGTCAGTGTTCACAATTTGGCTGGTGACCGGGGTGCTGGTGTACCTGGCGGTCCGGCGGCTCATCGACGACGACTACGCCATCGAGGGCACCGTCATGCTGATCACTTCCAGCTGTGCTGTCATCGCCAACATCGTGTGAGCCTCCGTCTACACGGCTAATCATGCGGAGCTACAAGAGAACCTGGGGGCTTTAACTCCGTTGGTTTTGTTCAATTTCATCAGCGTGACGTTGATGTTTTATTTATCTTTCTCAGGTTTTTTTGCCCAAATTTAGTTCTTTTTTCTTCCGATCTGGACTCTGTCCACCTGTCTGTAATACCTCAAACCACAGTCTGAGCTTTGGTATACTCTTAAAGAACCGCCATACTGTTTAGGAGTACACATGGATGCAGGATACCGGTCTACAGTTTCTGTCCAAATCTCCCATGATCCCTTAGTTGTCAAAACACAGTAATGCAGTGTTTCCCAATCTGGATGTAAGGACCCACAGACAATTCATGTTCTTGCTCCCTACGGGGAGTTGTGAGGGAACAAAAATGTGGACTGTCTGTGGGTCCCCGAGGACCGGATTGAGGAGCACCGCAGTAACGGATTAAGGAATGGCACCCAGGGTGGCAGAGCGGGTGAGTGACAGCGGTCCCAGGTCTCATCGCAGTGTCTCCTGTGCAGAATGGCCTTCACCTTGCACCAGTCTGGGCACGGGCACAGTCACGGAGGCGCCGGCTCCCACGGGCACGGGCACGGAAAATCTGGCAGAGAAGGGCAGCCACAGGCAAACGCCAGCGTGCGGGCAGCCTTTGTGCACGTGGTGGGGGACCTTCTACAGAGCATCAGCGTGCTGATCAGCGCCATCATCATCTTCTTCAAGGTTGGGGAGGTCAAGGCTGACAGCTAGTGTAGGGGGCTGGTTGGGGGGGGGGGCATTAGGTGGTGGCCACCTGTTAGTCTGCCGTGTGCTTTTCCCTGGGGTGTCCTGCCATGCTCAACATTTCTAAAAAACAAAGGCTGACATCCAAAGACTCTCATTTTGGAAATTGTGTTCGGCGTCACATTGCCCAGCAGAAACACTTACAAACATTAGCACTGCTGCCCAAACTCTAGACAGATTAGCGTTTTGCTAATTCATTAGGTCTTCGGCCCCCGGCCTATAAATCGCAGTGATGGTATTTGACAAATGGTTTGCCTGTTTTCTGTGTCTGTATAGCGGACAGTGTGTTCATCATTCTAAAACAAACACAAAACACTATGGAGGATATCATTTTTCATCACTATGCAGTGAAAATAAAAAGTAAATCCGATAATGAATGCCTTGTGTTCTGCAGCCGGAGTACAAGATGGCCGACCCCATCTGCACATTCCTCTTCTCCATTTTCGTCCTGGGCACCACCATCACCATTATGAGAGACATCCTGGTGGTTCTCATGGAAGGTAAAGTCTGCTGCTTTGTTCTTTGAATCCAAAAATCAAAAAACATTACTACAATTACATGTCTCGTGAGAGGTTAATTGGTAGTTTGGGCGGAGCTTAAAGCTCCACCCCCTTGATGTCAATCACGATGATTGACAGGTCCACCTGCATGTCCCCACCCCCACGATTATTGGAAGGTCCAGCTTCCTGCCCCCCACCCCCATGATGATTGACAGGGTCAGCAGCCTCCTCTTTTATTTAAAGCTCGTATTTATTTAGACATATAGCAGGATGAACGTAAGGTAGTGCATACACGTTGTATTTTAAAAGGATATGCAGGGAAGGTCGTTATATTTAACTGAACTGTTTAAACAATGTTTAAACAAATTTAACAAGTAGTTAAATGTTTAAACAATTTAAGAAGTAGAGACGTGCCCGAGCGAAAAAGGAATTTTAAGCACAAAACGGCACAAGCCCCAAAGTTTTAACTTTTAAACAATTTAAAGAATTACTGCGCATTTTAAGCAAATGACGCAAGACTCAAACTTTTAAACATGCACAAGTCCCAAAGGAAACAAGAGCAAATGCAAAACAAGCACAACTATTTTAGCCCAAGTTTTTAAAAACGAGAAAAAGACCTAATCAGTTCAACAGTTTTATTTCAATGTAAAATAGAAAAAAGTATTTCAGCAAATGCGAAGCTGTAGTTTGGCCATGTGCGTGCAAACCGTTTGAACAATGTGGGCCAAGTGACGACTTAGGGCATGCGAAGCCTGCGCATGCGCATTCACGCAGACACTCATTTCAAAATGGCGGCAACAAACGGAGCGCCCAGTTATTTCAAATAAACCATAACGTTTAAGTACTGAAGCACTTTTCTACCAATGTGAGTGAGAAAGTAAAACACCCTTAACAAGTCGTTAAAATGAGCGTATGGTATTAACCCAAAAGCAGGATAGTTAAAAACTGCCTTGCCGCTAAATTTAAACTAGAAATAATTCTCTTTAACACGAGCGTGCTATTTTTAGTACAATGTATGTGAACAGCCTATACAACAAGTTTTAGGGAATGAATCTCTGTGCTTCTAACATAGATTTAGAAGCATGGGTGTGGTACGGTTTCAGCATATACCGCTAGGTGGGCTGTCTACTGATCTTTTTTGTTAAAGGGTTTCAAACCAGGGGCCAGTGAAAGAGCGGGAGGCTGCGCACCTGTTGGCGACTGGCTCGAGATGGACCGGCTCCCCAGGGCTATTGTCCGTTTGCCGGAATGTCGTAAACTGTCACGGATGTTTACCTCAAACTGTGCATCAAACAAAGAATAATGATTTATGATGACAAGTATACCCCCGCCATTCTTGTTGCCTAAATGATTTTACATCACGCTCACACTATTTAAAAATTTTGCTACAGCAAAGCAATCCTTATACATTTTAAGAAAAACGTAAACTATGTTTGTTTAGTGTTTTTTGATTTAGTTTGATTATCAAACTCTAAAGCCCCAGTCCTAATGGTTGTGTGCTCGTGCACATGTCTGGGCTTTTCTGTGTGTGTGTAGGGTGTTCATCGTGCGTCTAAAGTGAAGGTATATATATATTTATACTAATTTAAAATAACACATTTTTGTTTGCCTATTAACAAATGCATCTAAAGTTTTTTATACCTTTAAACATTAACAAAAACAGTTAATATCTGTTCTTTAAAATGTACAAGTCTATTTCTGTCTGTTTTTTCGCGATAGGTTGAGTGAACGCCCAAGTTACTGTGCTTTGGGTCTGCATACACGTCATTCTCCTGAGAAATTACGCCTGATTTCACAGACCTGAAGTTAAACTCTAAAGCCCTGACCCCCATACGTTTGATTGTACGCATGCGCCTGAACAAATATTTACTGAAAAACTGTGTTTATTAAAATAACTAATGCTTTTTTCTGTTATAAAGTTATAAAATATGTTTTTGATGCTTGATCCTAAATGCTACTACTATAGTTCCTATACGGACCTACTTCCTGGTATCGGGAGATTATCATTTTGTCCATAAGTTTACTGTCTGGGACTTTTGGGAGGCTGCATCTCTCTCCCAAACACCCTCCTTACGGTGTCTTCTTTTATGAAACCTGCAAAACTACGTCGGTTATAACTTCCATATCAAATCTTGAAGAATAAGATATTTTGTGCAACGTCTCTCGTGCCCCTCAGTAAGCCCTAGCATGGCGGGGGTATACTTGTCATCATCAATCATTATTCTTTGCTTGATGCACAGTTTCGGGTAAACATCCGCGACGGTTTACGACGTTCCGGCAAACGGACAACAGCCTCGGGGAGCCGGTCTATCTTGAGCCAGTCGCCAACAGGTGCGCAGCTCCGTTTGTTGCCGCCATTTTGAAATGGGGTGTCTTACGAATCGTCATTCTTCGTTTGAAGCATGGTTTCGGGTAAACATCCGCGACAGTTTACGACATTCCGGCAGATGGCCAACATTGGCCTGGGAACTGGTTGATTCTACCCATATTTGGAGTTTCCGACAATACAGTAGGTGCGAACTTGCGTGCATGTCCAGGGCTTTGCTGTTTGTTGGCGTGTGTGTGCTGGTGGGGGCAACTGCGCAACCGCAAGCTTCGCCCGCATTGTTCAGACGGATCGCAGGCACATGGTCAAGCTACAGCTCGGCATTTGCTGAAATACTTTTTTCTATTTTACATTGAAATTAAACTGTTAAATTGATTAGCAGCTGGTCCTGTCAGTCGTTGTTGGGGTGGGGGCGTGCAGCGGGAGCTGCCAATCATTGGTGATGATGTCAGAGGGGGTGGGGCTTTAAGCTCCACCCAAACCGCCCTCTAACCTCTCTCCTGTATCCCTGACCTGGATGGAAGATGGATAGACAGAAAATAATATAGATTTATTAGAATATCAACATAGTGAACGGGTGTTTTTCATTGAATAATCCACTAAACAATTTTGAGGGTGGGACCCCAGTACTGTACATTCTAGGCCTTCTTTAGGTCATCAGGTGCTTGACGATTGGACTCGGACCTGTGATATGCTATAGCACTGTTCTAAGAATGCCTAGACCGTATGAATGACGCAGGTAAATTCCACCTCACCCAATTCCTCACTTCCGTTTGGGTTGTTTAGGTGCTCCAGGTGGGGTGAAGTACAGTGAGATCCGGGACAAGATCCTATCGGTGAAGGGAGTGGCAGCGCTACACGACCTGCATCTCTGGGCCCTCACCATGAACCAAGCTGTCCTGTCCGCTCATGTGGCTTTAGGTAAAAGTGGTGGGTCTGACTGGGATTTCCCAGAATCGAGTGATCAGTCATAGAAGCAGGGCTGCCTATAGTCTAGTTGTGCTAGAAGATGTGCGGTAAGTGTTTGGGGTATAATGTGTGGACACATCCGGCACCCCGCTATGGGTGGGTGGTATGACGGTAGGCAGTTGGTTGATAGACTGACCTTTGCTTGCCCCTCCTCCCCCACAGAGGACATGGTGGAGCCACAGCCGGTGCTGAAGGAGATCAATCAGGTTTGCTTCACTACCTACAGCTTCCACTCCGTCACCATTCAGCTGGAGAAGCAGTCTGACCAGAGGCAGGGGTGTGGCCTGTGTCTGGACCCCAAGCAGTAGCCCCGCCCTAACGGAAGGACGCTCCCACTGACCCTGGCAGCAAGGCGGAGCTTTCGGGCAGAGGAACTGCCGATCACTACTGGGGCATCCTGGGATTCTATAGGATTCCCCTCAATAAACAGCTGTAGGTAGTTTTTTGCCTGGGGGCAGGATTTAGCATAGAGAGTCAGCTCCTTATATCCCTTCGCACATATTTACCAGGAGAGTACCCCCCAGCTCTGAAAGCAACATACAGACAAACTCAAGCCGTACTATTATGACTGGAGTTTATTTTAATGTAGGTAAGACTTTACTTGAGGAAACACAAATACTTAGTAGTAACTCAGTTATCTCAGTACAAAGCATGAACAAATCATGAACAAACATAGTTGCTACTTAAGATGAAAGATGCGTTATGATTCATTAATGATTAACAAACACGAGATCAGTATTTCACTTGTGTCATTTATTACTTGTTTCTTCAGTAGTTCCTTAAATAGATTTACATAATAAACAGATACAGTAACAAATATAATACTTGCTTGACATAAAAGATGTGTCATGATTAATTAATGATGAACAAATATATCAGTTTGTAACAGTTAATTTGTGGTTAATTATTACATAGATAGTAATGTAATACTACATTGTTCGTGTCCCCTCAAGTAAAGTGTTCCTTTACTGTATTATATTATTTTTTCTCACGGCATTTTAATGAGAAAATGGGCCAGATATTTTTCAACAGAAATCGTTTTAGCATTTTTTTAAATTAATGTTGGCTCCTGGAACAGACAGCGACACAGACACTGCCTCGAACCTCCAGGGCTGGGGGTTGAACTCCCTTCATACTCATGTTCCTCATGTCACACAGGTTCCCTCATGCAGTCCAAAGACATGTGGTTAGGCTAACTAGCATCTGTGTGATTATGCACGCGCGCGTGTGTGTGTGTGTGTGTGTGTGTGTGTGTGTGTGTGTGTGTGTGCCAAGAAACGGGCTGGCATCCTGTCCAGAGTGCACCCCAGCCCTGCGCCCTATATAAACATGAGGAAAGCAGTGCAGTTGCCCACTGTTAAATCATTAAGTCACAGAGTGGCTGTACTGTTTTTTTTTTTTAACTGTACTTCATGTTTGTAATATTTTTAGTGGGGTAAGTAAAATGGTGTTTTTTGTTTTTTTTTGCTATGACAGTCTGAGAATCCATGTTGTTCATCAGCAGGCAGGCACTGTCAATGGCCTGTCTCAGTGACCTCTCCCCTCCCCCATTCCACTGGGTGGGGTGGGGTGGAGGGTGGCAGATAAGTACAATTGTGTAATGTGCTTCTTTTTGTCCCATGAAATGTGTCATGGTGCTCCTGAATTATTACTGTATTATATTTTGAAACTGTGGATTTTTCTTGATGCCTCTATTTAAATTGTATTTTAACTCATACTTGAGTTATAACTAGCGACAACTCCACAGAATCTGCACACATGCTTTTCCTGTGCTAGGCAAAGAAATAGACCATAATCTCTTAAAGGTAATTCCAGCCTGGCATATAAACCGAATTATACATGAGTCATGCAAAAACTTGATATATGTATGTCTGGGATATTCTAACCTTTTTCCTGGAGCTTCCAAACAGGCATATTCCTCTTTCCATGTGTCGTGCACTTCTCTTATATTGTATTTCAGAATTCAAGCCAATGTAAAGCTATACACCACTACTACAAATGCTGTGCAGGACACTAAAATTAGTTACAGCCCCTAATCCTGCTACCTCTCTACTTGCAATTAGCGTTGTCATGATTCTCAGCTGCAGGCAAATAGCTGAGAGTTCTTGGTTGGCTCTTGGCCCGTTTTATCTGCTCTTCGCGCCGATGTGCATATGAACAAACAGCCCGAGCGTGTCCGGCGCTCCGCATCGCTAAGTCTGTTTAGGGAAATACCTGAGGAATGTACTGTGCGCTGGATAAGGGCGCTTTTTCCCTGACCCGCAAAGAAGATAAGTCCCGTTTTAATTAAAGCATCGGATCACTGGATACTGCAGATAATCCGAGTTACTGTGATATCCCCAGAAGAGGCATTATGGAGTTCACATTTCCTAAGATCTGCACTCCGTTCTGCCGATCCCCCCCTTAATGTACAGCGACTTTAGCAGGTGTTCAGAAGCTATATCGTTTCCCGAGACATGCTTTCCAAAGAGTCAAATTTCTAGCAAATGGTGTATGTATTAATTGGAAAGACCCGAAATGCATGATGATTCTTGTTTTTTTCACTATAAACACGGTGGTAATCAGATGATGTGTTATATGACATACCCGTTATCTCCAAATTTAGCATGTAACAGATAGAGAGGTCGTCATGAAACTGCCGGGTGCTCCAATAGTCACGGTTCGTTTGGTGGGAACAAAGATAATGCTCTTTTGGAGTCTGTCTTAAGGTAATTTCACACTAAAGGGTTTGAACAGTTGCCAGGTATTATGTACCATGCGGAACAGGGCGCCATAACCAAAGTCCCAGACTCAGCGAAATTATTGCGCGACTACAATGCAAATGCAACAGCAACACACAAAACTGAAACCCACCTTGCCTTAATATATCTTTAATTCAAACAGCACTTGATTTCGAATACTTAAGGAAAACTAAAATTAGAGGAAATTGTTTGAACAACATATACTCTATATATTTGTATAATAAAGAAGCAAACTAAGAATCAAATGGATATACTCTGACTGGTGCAGGTGCTACTTACAAATATTTTAACTAATAGTAAGATAATAAACGACAATTATTTGTTTTAGCTATTATTAGCGTTCGAATGACGTTTGTAGATAATTGAGGAGCAAGACCCCAGATAACGTTGGTAAACATAACTCTGAACAGCAGGTGCCGCTTTATGACTGATAGTCGGCAAGTACCGTAAAGTCAAGAAAATAGGAGAATCTGGGTTTTTGTATTTGTAATGAATGTTAAAGTACAACAGGATGCCCATGCTACGTTTTACATTTTTATGTGAAAACTCCATCCATCTTCTAATCGTTTATCATGGGAAAGATCAAGGTTGGGGAGCTTTTCTTTCAGGATGGGGCGCAACAATCCCCTGTGAGGGATGTCGCTCTCTCACAGCTCACACACTCTCACAATAATGGTGCCAACTGGTGTCTGTACCAGGACCACCGGTGGAAAAACATGCAAACATAATAAGTGGGGTGGGGATTAGCACCATAAACAGTATCACTCACAGAACCATCGGAACAATCAGAAAGATTTCGTATATTTTTTTTGAAAAAGACTCATGTAGAGCGGTGCAAAGAAATACCTATAGGTCACTTTTTTATCATATTTGCGGTAGTACGCGACATCTCGCGATAACTGCAACGCAAGCCGAGATATCGGAGCATAAGGAAAAAATGAGCCCCGCACAGTATTGACAGTAACAGTGCGTTTGTCTCCGTAAATCGCGGCACTACGCAAAAGTAGCAATTGTCCAGGTAACGTTTTGCCGTCCGCCGGATTTCGGGAGCATATGGCGATTAGCAGAAGCCTCGAGTTCGGGTCGCGTTTCGCTGCCTTTGTAATATGGGACCTGAGGCTGGAAATCAGCTGTGCTTAGGAGGCATCAGATGCCTTTTAACAAGCGGTCACAACGCACGGCGGACCCCGGGCCTGCTGATTAATCTGTCATTTATTACACCCTGTCCAGGTGTCCTTTATTTCAGAGTGAAGGTTGTTTTTAGGTGAGGCACTAAAGGGTGGTAGCCGTCCTCCATAAATGTGACGGCGTTTTAATGGTCCCCCTCCACAAACTGGGGGATGGAACAATGCAAAACAAAAATGGCAAATAAAACAGGGATAACGCAGTTTTAAAGGTATTAATTAGTCATATGTGTTGGACTTCCAGTTTATAGTGTGTGTACAGTTTAAACCCATTAGTTACTATAAAATATTTGGGGTTGTGCTGGACAGTTGGTAGCCCTGCATAATTCCAAACTACGTGCTGGGCATGGTACTTAAGTCTAAGCAATTTTTGTCTTTTATTTAACATATATAATATTTAACGCATAAGAAATGTAAGCGGTCACTGTATGATAAACAGTGCTTAATCGAATGATGACCTTGCAATGATGTACATGGTTTTCTGGTTCTTGAAGCAAAGTTTAACACTTTAAATGTAGTCAGAGAGCTGGAACAAAAAAAAAAATGTAATTCATGGAAAGTTATACTTTTTTTTTAGAGCTAATAAAGTAAGATTAAGATCTCTCTACCAGATGAGTGATTTAATGCTTAAAATTATTCCTGGCACATCCTTTTTATAGTTGGAAACTAAGATTTTTTTATATTATTATTCTTCACTTTTAGGAGTCTAATTTCAGACTCAGACGTTTCTTGTGCCCAGGTATGCTGCCAAGTGCCCATGCAGGGTAGTTTCCAGCAGCGAAATCCCGCCTCTGTCGCCATGACCACGCCCCCTGTGGCCGGGGCTTGCATGACAGCCACGCCCTTCCCCGGGCAGCAGGCGCAGGCGGCACGGGAGGTCAACACGGCGTCGCTCTGCCGCATTGGACAGGAGACTGTGCAGGACATTGTCTTCAGGACCATGGAGATCTTCCAGCTGCTGAGGAACATGCAGGTAGGGTTGGGGCCCCTGCTTTTTACTCTGGATGGTCCTGGATCATGCTCTTCGTCCTTTCGTCCTTGACAGCGTTCTTGATGTCACTGCTGGCTCCGAATGGCAGCCTGACCTATCTGAACGCGTGTCGCCCCTTCACAGCTGCCAAACGGCGTGACGTACCATCCTAACACGCACCAGGACAGGCTGGCGAAGCTGCAGGAACACCTAAGGCAGCTCTCCGTCCTTTTCCGAAAGCTGAGGCTGGTGTACGACAAGTGCAACGAGAACTGTGCCGGCCTGGACCCCGTGCCCGTCGAGGTCAGGAGGGCGGGGTCGCATGAGACCTTTGCCATAAGCTTCTTATAATGGGCCTCAATGAAATGTTTTTTTTTGGGGGGGGCGGGCCCTCCTTCAGTAATTTACACTGAAAATATCACTGTGTATCATTTGATTTATCGGAGTACATATTACAATGTAACGTTCTTCGGTACATCAGACACCTTCAATAGCAGAGCTTAGCAAACAGGGTAGCGCATACCTCCCCTATGACATCACGCTTCATTAGCCAATCAAAGGAAAGCCAGCGGGAGACCCTGGGTATCAAAGGGCTGCTGGTGCCGGCATAATTATTTTCAAACCCCCACCCTCCCCGGCTGCCAGATAGCCATTGCCGAGCTAGCGCCTTCAAATTACCTCTGTTTCAGCCTCCATGGGATGACGACGGACTTTCCCAGTTAATTACACATCAGTTGCCATCACCCTGCCCCCACTCCACACTCCTCTGGCTAACGGTCACAGGTTGCATCTGGAGGAGGTGGGGGGGGGGGGGGGTATAAAGCTAAAAAATCACATGTCTCGAAGGTTCGGCAGAGAAACTCGGAGTACTTAATGTGCTCGGTAAATATGGAAGTCATTGAGAATGAGATATGAGCAGGCAGCCTATCCAAGCAGCATTATCTCATAGCTGCCTAATTAGCCTCAGTCCCACTAACGAACAGCTGGTGAAGTACATGATGTCAGCATTTTCCGAAAAGGCATCGAGCGACTGCTCCGTGCTCCAGGCACCTCTCACGTCGGAAGGGGCCAAGTTATTTAACTTTTTTTTTCTTCCCCCTCCTCTGGCCGGATTCTCCCATTTTCGTCAGAGAGGCACATTCATCCGTAGGCGGTTCAGGATACGCCGTGAGTCACCGGTACCTTTCCGCTGCAGCACATTTGCCCCTCCGGTTGCCAAGAGAAACGTTCACGTCTCACAATCCATATTCGCCTGGCTTCAGACTGAACTTGTGCTTCCTTTCTCTGATTTCCCTGCTAGTTTTGCCATTAACAAGAATAAATTCAATGCAGCCCGTAGTGTGAGTCCTGTGTCTAGCGGCTGGTTTAGGGGAGTGTGTGCAGCTTGCCGTGTGGACAGATAGATGAAGGGGTTTTGGGTGCCCACCCCCCCGTCCCAACATCCATACTACTAGAGTGGATGAATGGGAGATCTCTGCCCTGTTATGCTCCCTACAGCATGGCCATTACCTCCAGGATCCCGCATATGTTACATCTTAGCCGTGCTGTTTATGAATTATGGTCGACTCCCCCCGCAAACAAATACCCAGCAGTTTGTTTTGAAACCTTTGTTCTTTATTCCTGCTGTATAGCAGTTTGCTTGAGCAACAGACATCAAAAAGTACCCCCCCCTCCCCCCCCCCCCCTTCCTGCTTCCTCTTGGATGGAATGAGCGACTAACGCTAGCGATCCCGCCGCACCGTCCTCCTAGACGCGGAAGGCATTGCCAGCGCCTCGCCCCGTCTGCGCCAGCAGGTGTCAGTGTGACTTAAAGCAAACAAAGGACGGGCCAGCAGAGTCTGATGGATTAAGCCGGGGATGAACTACACAGCACCGGATTGCTGGTTCACTGTCAGTCTGGCAAGCAAAAGACAGGAAGGATTTTCTGAATTGTCAGACAGTCTGGTTGTTTCGCTCAAGTTTTTTTTTTTTTGGTGAATGGCGTTCTGGTCTTCAGGTAGTCCAAGCAGTGTTTTCCTGCAGCCTTCCTGGGGGGTCAGTATGCTGTGAGTTTAAGGTGTCTTGGTAACAGGAAGTGGGGGGCAGATGTGTCATGGCACGCACGATCACTGCCAGATGGCTTAGTGAAGCTACCGGCCTATTGGCTGTTCTAGGCCCCGCCTCTAAAGGGGCGTTTCTCTTCAAATTCTTTAACCTTGGGTTCTGTCATCCACGGCCTGATGGACAGGAACCTCAAGTTCTGTCCTTAGTTTGCAGAGGCAGGTTTTGAGATCAGTGAAATTAAAATGCAGCTGAGATCCACCTTCCAGTATGATGTTAAATAACATACCTTTTTTTTGTTCGCCTGTTACAGCAGCTCATCCCGTATGTCGAGGAGGACTCCAAACACGACGAGCACTCGGCTCCGCAGAGCCGCTACGCCGGCGACGAGAGGAGGGAAGTGCTTGAAGTCAATAAGGTAAACGGCGCACTTGACCTTTGACCCCAGGTTGTTGACATGTGTGCAAAACCTGTGCTGAAGGTATTTATTAAGAAGAATACAGCTCACAGCCACTCACTATAAACAGTCTGCTGTTTATTTACGTGGAATTGGGGTCTACAGCGGGGGGGGGGGGGGGGCTGGGAATTTTTCCACGTCTGCGGTACGAGGCACATCAGGACACATCAGGACTGGGTGTCCCCTTTGTCCCCTTTTTCTGCACGGGGGGGGTAGTGCTCAGGCTCTTTCCGGTTGCGGGTTTTGCAGAGTGGGGGGGTCAGGGTTTGACGGCACGCTTTTTCGGCCCCAAACAAAGGGCTGCTGTCGCCCCAACCTCCACACGACTCCCAGCGCCGGTACCCAGCTGCACGTTAACGTTCAAATAAGGGGCAGGAAGGGGAAAAATGATCGATTGCGTGGGAAGGAGGCGCCGAGTCGGAATTTCTCACACAGATGTGCAGGAACTGGGCCACATCTGCTCCAGTTGTTGGACACGGTCGTGGTTTGTTCTGGCCGGCACGCAAAGTACCAGAACGCCAAGCTGTGGTATGAGACGCTGGGGTGACGGCCATGCTCTGTCTGGGCTGCAGCTGTGGGGGCCGTACTGTAGCGCTACAGCCATCCATCGGAAACCTGCTACCTCAAATGGGTTGGAGTAAACGAGAAGTAAGGGGTGGACCGTGTGAGTAAGGAGTTTTTTTTTTGTGCCTAACGTGAAAATGGATGCCGGGGGGGGGGGGGGGAGTGCGGTAGGTAGCTCTTTTACACCGAAAACTTAGCTCGAGAAA
>JABFDZ020000050.1:10354197-10365077 GCA_019775955.2 Pollimyrus isidori | reverse complement strand
CCCCCCCCCCCCCCCCCCCCCCCCCCCCCCCCCCCCCCCCCGCCGCGCCCCCCCCCGTGCTGTAGGTAGCTCTTTGACAGCGAATCCTTAGCTCGAGAAAGAAGAGACTTAGAAAAAAACAGGAAAGATACATGTTCTGATGCGCTGGCTGTCTCTCTATTAAACGGTGTTAAGTGAGAGGAAAATTCACTCCTCTCTCTCTCTCTCTCTCTCTCTCTCCTTCTTTGTAAGAGGCGCTCATGATAGGCCTGGCATCTTCGGCGCCTCTGAGGGACTGCGAGGCTTTGAGGAGTTTCTTCGGAAAACTAAAATTATCGGGTTTCTAGCGTTTTCCTTTGGAGGGGGGGGGGGGGGGAGGAAACGAAACAGTAAAGATGGACTAGTGGAAACCCACATGCACGAGAACAAACCCGCCATGGATGACCCCGGCAGACAGATGGCGTGGCCCCCACCCACCCTGCAGCACTGAGCTTATCGCGCGGAGCGAGCCTGGCTTTGGAAATCACCCCACCTCACCCCCCCCCCATATCGAAAGCACTGAGCCTTTAACATTCCTAATCCGTGCAATATGACGTACAAACCAATCAGTTAATTGGCCCTCACTTCATATTGATTTTGTATTTATAGACTGTTTTTATGCAGAATTACAAACCGCTTCTTTCGATCATAATTTAATTAGGCTGAATTCAAAGAGGATGAATGCAGCCAATGCCAAAATACTGTTGGGGAATGCTAATCTATATTATACGCGCAAGCAATACATAAAACATGGATAATTATTTAAAGAACACGACAGCGGCTTAAGAAAACGACACTGCAGGGTGTTCAGCCAAGCTAATTGGCGATGCTTATGTAGTTCAGACTGTTCCAGATCTGCTTGCCTGTGCAGGGATGCCATTGCCGTACAAGCTTGTAGTCAGTCAGCACTTTGAGGGAGGGGGGGGCGCCTCCGAAGCGCACGGAAGCTTAAGGATGCCTTTGTCAGGCCGCGTGCGGCTCGGGATTAATGTGTCACGGCGTCGCATACACGGCACGGCGGTAATTGCACTTGTAATGCCACTCCTCAATAAACTAGGTCTCCTCGAATTTGCCCCCCCCCGATAAACCATGAAACAGGAAAAGGAGGATCCGTCGTTACGTCTGCCCACTGCGGTCAGGGTTTGCGTCTGAATTCCGTTGTGCTGCAGTCATCCTGTCTGCCGCGAGTCGATTGCTTAGGTGCCCCCCTACCCAACATGGTGCTCAGATCTCATGGGCCTCCTGTGCCCGATTAGCAGAACGGCCGCGCCGTACCTGGTCAAGGACGGGGAGGTTCCCTTCATAGATCATTAAGCCAAACTTTGGGCAGGGAAAGCTTGGCCGTCTTGGGCTTTGTAAATTCTGCCCAAAGACAGGGATGTTTATCGTTTTCAATTAGCCGACTGAGCGGACGGCAGTGCACCGGCGCTGTGCTGACCGCCATGGCTGGGGGGCGGCGGCCAGTCTGAGGTCCGTCTTCATGCCGCCCTCAGGACGAGCCCAGTGCACTCGGGAGCAAAGGGCGACCCCCGGGGATGTGCAGGTAGCCCAGGGGCTTCTGGGGGTTTGGGGTGAGCCCGCCTGCGGGGGCTGGATCTCTGGGAGGAGGAGCGAGGCTGAAAGAGGCCAGGTGCTGAGGAGCCGCGGCCCCCAGTGGGAGGAGAACCGGAACCGCAGCCCCAGCCGCGCAAATCGCCACCTAGCTCCTCAGATGGGGGAGGGACCCCAGAAGCAGCCCCCACCCCCGCTCCTGCCCCCCAGCCGGCTAATCAATCCCCCAGCTCTCCGCCTCCGGTGCCCAACCTTTCATACTTATGAAAACATTTCAAATCAAATCCTAAATGCTTCTTTGAAGATATTTTTAAGCTTTTCAATTTAGGGATTTTAAATGTATTAATTTTATTAAAATAGCATCTGTCCTAACAGGAGGTAGCTGAACGAGTTGATCTTGAAAAGTATAAAGCTGGTTCTAGTGGACCGATGTAAACATACATATTTTGTATACAGTTATATTGCAAAATGTAAAAGGATACATGGGTATAGGTGTGTATAGGGTGTGGCTCAGTGAGCTACGCCTGTGTGCCTGCAAGGTCACCGGTTCAAACCTGGCCTCAGCACATCTGTGTGGCAGCTCCAAGCTCGTAACGACACTGTTCAAATTGCGGCCAGCTGGTGGCAGCGGCGAGGCCACCGCACAGCCCCCGGCAGCAGAAGCGTCTGCACTATGGAGGTCCGCCCGTCCATAGATGCCGTAACAATAGGCGTGACGGCGCTAGACAAGGACTCAAACCATGCAAGACTGACGCCACCTGCTGGTTTGGGAATTCCTGTGCCGTTCTGCACGTGTCCAGTTAGCGCCTGAGGAGTTGTTCCCTGAAGGGCACTGTACAGCGCCTCACAGGATAAATATTTCACATTCTAATTAGCACTAAATGTGTTTCTTGTAAGGCAATAAATTTACTGAATGGGTCATTCACTGAGGCTGTTTTGCATATTGTGTGTGTGTGTGTGTGTGTGTGTGTGTGTATAAACACACATACACATGCATATAGATGGATGTAGATATGCACATAGACATAGATTTAGATAGCAACTGTTTCCTCCCCCCATCCAGAAAAACTGGTGCCTCCTATGCAGTGTGCGTGTGTGTGTGTGTGTGCGCGTGTGTGTGTGTGTGTGACGCACTGGCATCCCGTTCAGGGTGAACCCCAGCCTCACGCCTGGCCCTGTATTCTGACCCTGACCAGGATGCACATTACCAGATGGACGGATACATGTGTCACTGAACCTGCAGAGGATGCAAAGCTATTAATAGGTTCCATTTTGCACCAGCTACTCAGACGCCGAGGTACGGCACCAGATGCCCATCCCGGGCTTGGCATAGACGTTTCCCTTTGACCACCTCGGAAATGTGTTCGCTGAGGCTCGGGGACGCTGCGGTAAGATGTGAGAGACCACCAGCTGAGCCGCGTGACTCACAGTTTTAGCAAGAAAGACAGATAATTGGGGTTTCCTACTCAGCAGTAATGGGTCCAGGCAGGGAAGTAGTCAACACAACACAGGCTAGTGGCTTTAGAAAGACAAATAAAACTCAAACCAGGCTCTTTAGTTCTCAGGGCTGGCATCAGGAGACAATTGTAGGCAAAACAAACCAGCACATTGCAATTTATACCTCCTGCAGTACAAAGCCACACACTCCATCCCCTATAAACTGATGTATACTTACAAGGTCTTACAAGTCATAATGGTTAAACATCAGATTAATAATAATGAATGTTTCTTTAACTCAGCCCTGCGTACTGATCGCGCGCCGATCCATCGTGTTTTGACGGCATCCGCAGACTCGTCTATGGGGACGGGGAGATGGCGAGGCTCCGTATCTCTCGAAGCGGGCCGTACATTTCTGCCGTGCGTTTGCTTTTCGGAAGAGAGGAGAGGACGGCCTTGACGAGAAACTCAAAAAGTGCAAGCGCACATTTTAGGGAATTGGGCAGAGGGGACCTCGTTCGCCCGCCTTGTCACCTGAGTTTTTTCCAGAAGGGATGGACTTGGCACACAGAACGCGCACTCAGGGCCAGATCACTGATCCATCTCACACGCGGTCTGTACTCTCAATCACCTACTGGGGGAGGCTGTGAATTTCAAAGATGCATTTAATTCTTTCTGCCAAAAAGGAAAAAAACCCAGTGTCCTTGAATGTGTCCTTGACTCCTTAAGAAGGTGCAAATTAAAAGCGCTTTTTAACAGGTCTGCTTTAGACATGGAATATCAATACACACACTTGATTTAAAATACTGACTATGCAGAATGAAACTGACCAAGTAGAAAGCTAACCAGAGGAGTGGAGAATGTAGATTGTGCCAACCCAGTACTAGCAGGCGAGATCAGAGCCCAAACAAACCACTGGCTCCCGTCCCCCACACATCCCAAAAAACAGCTGGAGTGTGAAATTTGCAGGCACTCAGCATGTGGATGTAGACACTGCCTTAAAAAGCTCCAGTTTATAGATTGATGCTACCAACAGCCATGAACAGAGCCATTCATGTACATAAAGAACAGGGGATGTGAGGCAGCCTGGATTTACTGAGAATAATAATAATACTAATTGATCCCCATGGGGAAATTGTCTATACACCTCCCGCTCTGTTTTTTTTCATAGAGTAGGTTATCCACAAGGGGCAGCCACCTGTAGCAGCGCCCAGGGAGCTAAGGGCCTTGCTCAAGGAAATGCAGATATACCGAGGCTGGGTTTGAACCAGCCACCTTCCGATTACAGACGCACAGGTTTAGCCCACTGAGCCACGCGCTGTCTCACATGCAGAGGGCAGTAGAACCACAGAACGAGGGATTTCACACATATCAGGAGGAAGGTTCTCAATGTCAGGCGAGTGGAGGTGTCTCTCTCTCTCTCTCTCTCTCTCTCTATATATATATATATATATATATATATATATATATCTCACACACACGCACAAACACACACACAACCAATGGCAGATGATGGCATCTCTTCCTTCATTTATATGGGTATAACCATAATCCTATGACAACCGTAACCCCCACCCAGCCCTAACCTTAATCATAAGTAACCAAACCAAATACAATGCTTTCAGAATTTTTAGTTTTTTGCTTGCATTTTGTAAAAATAGGGTTTCCATTGGAGGGGACTGAAAAAATGGCCCCACAAGTTCAAAATAGCAGGCTTTTAATCACATTTTGAGGACGTTTGGTCCCCACAATGTAATACATGGCCTACACACGCACGCACAAAAACCGAGCACCTCACAGCGGGAGCGGTCTGCCAACATGGCTGACGTAAACGTGATTAAACATTTATAACGTATGCATTTTTTTTTTCAATTAAAATTTGACAGCATGTTTGATTGTGTCTCAATTACTGTGCTGATGAAGTTTTCGATGAGCAGCGTTAGTCTCTTGCGCTGTGCGTTTCTGGGTGGGGGGGGGGGGCCACGCCCTGCTTCATCTCCCCCCTCGGTGTCAGAATCTCAACCCTCCCATGTTGGAGCAATCAATCTCCCACCGCCGGCATTCCGAGCCTCTGCTCGCGGACGTGTCCCAGGCAGACTAATGGATGGACAGAAACGGCAGGAATTATTCTGCGACACCAACCATAATCCTGTTCCCATAATCCCACGCAAGATACGGTGTCAGCGATAGCGATGCCCCCGGATTCATAAGGATTTTAACATTAAGCATGGTCTCCGTGAAGCTTTTAAGAAGCAGATTTGAATCGTTGACACAATTGGAATTGGAATTCCATACACTTTGCAACCATCCTAAAACCACTGACCTTTTAAACCCTATTTAACATCTCAGACAATGTCAGCATATTAACACTTGGGTGTCACGGCAACAGAAGAAGGTGTGAACCCCATTTCAGGAAGGTAACAGACGTACGATGGCAGTGCTGCCTTAGTGGGATTATCAGTGCCTCCCACCCCCCATCTGCCTAATCCCTCACCTCACTCACTGACATTACATTTGTAATTCTGTGGCGGCACCGCAGCAACGAAAATGGCAATTCGAGTTTCCACTGGTAGATCAGTACAGCCGGGCCACGCTATGACGTCCTGCTGCCACCGTTGCTGCTACGTGAGAAGATGCATAACTACGGGTAGGTGGCGGCGCAGAACGGAGGGGTTTGCTCTTGATTCTGAGGCCACGCACCTGCGTAAATGAGTGCCGTAACTTGAAATTTGAATTAAGCTTTAAATAACGACGTCTGATAGGGCCGATTTCTCGGGCAGGTGAAACACCTCGAGCCAGAATATTCTGATAGGGTAAGACAGACAAAAACAACAAATAAAATGCGACTGTGTTCCTGATACCTGGCTATTCAGAATGACTAGAGAAATTACGCAGTGAACCACTTTAATGATTACTCATAGATATCCCTTGAATTATCAACTAATGATCTGCCTAATAAAAATAGAGGTTATTACACAATTTATGCTATTCAGTATTGTTTGACACACTACAGCATGAGTATTCAATGTACATCAATCCATTTCCCAAGCCACTTACCCTACTGGGTCGCGGGGGGTGCGGAGCCTATCCCAGAAGCCACGGGCACGAGGCAGGGAGCAACCCTGGATGGGGAGCCAGCACATCGCAGGGCAAACTCACACATGCACACCTACAATTTGGCAACTCCAATCAGCCTCAGCATGTTTCTGGACTGTGGGGGGAAACCGGAGTACCCAGAGGAAACCCCACGACGATGGGGAGAACATGCAAACTCCACACATGTGAGACACAAACCCAGGTCCCAGAGGTGTAAGGCAACAGCGCTAACCACTGCACCACCATGCCGCCCCCGAGCACAAGTATTATTAAATGTATTAAATGTATGTCATTACATTATGTAACTTTTTTGGTTATAACCCGATTCAATAGCAGCATACTGCATTTTATCCTTCCTGCTAATGAGTAGCCTATATGTTTCTCTGCAGTCATAAATCAAAAATTCACCTTGAAGTAAATTGGTTAGAAAAGGATTAAAAGTATATCAAATAAACTTCTGTTACACCAAACACAGCATCTGTTTTACACAGTTTCCAAAGGTATTATTCCCTGGTGTGCTGCCGAATTAACCATGCATAATACATCAATAGCTATTTCAAAAATGTATTAGGTTTACGAAACTGCCATAGTTATATAACACCGATGTGTTCGTGATGCTTTTTATTGCATGGAGATACAGTGTCGGTCTTGACAAAGTAGGATGCAAGGAAGAATATCAGACGTGTAATGTTGGGGTTGAGTTGTTCTTTATCAAAGATAAGATCAGGAATGGTAGACGAGCACTCAACGTTACTGACAGAGCTAAAATAGAGACGTTCGATCTTCCACTATTATTGAAGAAGGTTCTTGTGATCTACCTCTGAATTGGTTGTTAGGAGCCAATTCAGTGAAAGCAGTTAAAACAGACTGCCACTGTTCAAATATTCCTCCTTTTTTCCCTCCTGAAATGATTGTCTGTAAAGTACCACTGTGCAAATACTAACCATCCTCTTTTGTGTCAAACCAGATTCTCATTCCTATTCAAACGTAAAAGATCCTCGCAATGTAATTAATTGAAATATGTTGAAAGTAAGCGACCCCACGAACCCGGACCGGAATAAAGGGTTAAGAGATGGATGAAAAATTACTATAGAAGAATTTGGCAGCTAATGCAGTCAAAGGAATAGGTGATTTGCAGGAGTAGGAGTGGGGTTTTACGTGCTAGATCAGGGGCGTGTTAGCATGTGTGCTGAAGCCTCTCACTCATTCCAGACAGTAGGGGTGTTTTCCCCAGCACTCTATCACTCTAGCTTAGCTTGAGGTCTGACTGTCTTAAGCCCTGATACCAAGAAATTCATTTTCTTCCCTTCTGCCAACTGACAAAGAAGTGAAGTTTGCCATTTGTACATCGGTCTCATTGTCAGGCCAGATTGGACTCAAGCTTTCTTGTCATTTCACATGTGACGTAGAGGTGTCAGAAACACACTTAAAATGACAGGGAACTATTCAGATACCGGTGGTTGTCAGACAGGAGTCCGATAAAAGCTCCTGAGCAGGATCTCTGCAGTGTTGGGGGTTGTACACTGCAAGACTGACATTCATCTGTGCTCACCGGCATTCTGATGGTTACATTTTTTTAAAAATGTGTCATTATCTCATCAGGCTGGTGCTCAGTGTTACCCTGAAGCATCGCAGGGTCAGTGAAGCATCTGTTTTCCGTGAAGATCACACTCGTCTTACGGAAACATTCGCGGGGAGAAAAAAAAAGAAAAAACATACCAAGTGCTTCTCAAACCATCTGTTGAGTTTGCTGGTGTTGACTTCAGCTCCCAGATGGACAGATATTCCATAATGTGAGTGATACATAAAGATATTGGTTCGTGTTTCAATTGAGACAAGCGCTGACACGCCCTCACTTGGAAAGTAGATAAGATCACTGGTATGTAAACGATCCTCTTTATCAGCAGAAAATACAGAGCCGTTTCAGTACCTATAAGTAATTTAATCATGTATATAATAGAGCAAAGAAAGACAGAACAGAATGTCACCTGGCTGAATGATAAAGGACATCTTTAGAACCCTCTCAATTGCCATCACTATTAAAAATGTTTAGCACCTTGGTTAAGGACAATTTACTAGATAATCGATAATAGTGCGACTTAAATTAACCTCTGGGCTTTACATTCAGTCATCACTCACCCCTAAAAACTGATGGCAGTCATTCTTTCCTAAGAACTTCTTCTTGATCTCATTAATTACCCATTATCCAGGTAATTAATCTTTAGATACAGAGTGTCACTATATAGTCCTAATATATTCATTTAAATGAATGTCATTGCTGATACAGAAATCACTGTTTCACTTCTATTCCTGCCATTCTGGTTACTCTGTGGTAATAGCAAACCACTGCCCATTTTTCTTCGTGAAATATCTCTTTGAGGACACTCCTATCTCTCTAACCCAGGGATGCACAATTGGTGGACTTCGGACTGGAATGATTTAATCCCCCGCAGTTGACAAAATCTACTGAAGGAAACCCCCCCAGTTGGCAGAATCTACCGAGGGGGGTACCTCCTAATCCATCCAACCATCTCTCCATTTTCCATACCCACTTGTCCTACGCAGGGTCGCGGGGGTCCAAAACCTGTTCTGGAAGCTACTGTCACAAGGCAGCGATCAACCCAAGATAGCATACCATCCCTTCCACCCCGGAAAATTTTATCCTGGGCCTTCGTCTTTGTGTTGCTGATTGAATTTGGACCTTTGGGAAAAATAAACCTAGTATCGCTGATCTAGCCCGAAGCCATTATAAATACTAATTGCAATTCTGCACAATATTGCATCTTGCCAGAAGAAGAGAATGAATAGATTTAATAACTCTGCAGAATGTAACTTTTTCATTAGGGACTGATGTTAAAGTGCTGTAGTCATTCATTTAATTACATCCGTAATCCTTGTTAAACTGTTGTTACGAAGGCGTAGTGACACGGTTTGCCATGGACAGCAGCTGCTGTTATTTATGTGTGTATGAACTGAGGGAAAGGGAACTGTGCATCTAGCACAAGATGCACTGGAGATTGGGTGAAGATAAGGTCAGGAAAAAGATTGAGCTGGCCGATTCACCTCGCTGCCATTCCAAGGCACGGAGGGAGACGCACAAACACAGATACTATAGAGTCAGATTTGAGTTTGAACTGGCTTTGCGTGGTGTACGCATTTTAATGAATGCACGGTAATAATCCCACGTCAACTTTGTTAATCTCCAGTGTGTTTTGTTTATTGCAGAAGCTCAAACAGAAGAATCAACAGCTGAAGCAAATAATGGACCAGCTCCGGAATCTCATCTGGGAGATAAATTCCATGCTCGCTGTGAGAAACTGAGCCACTGACACACACACACACGCACACGCGCACACGCACACGCACACACACACACGCACACACACACACGCACACGCACACACACACACACATGCACACACACACGCACGCACACGCACACACACGCACACACACACGCACACACACACGCACGCAGACACACACACACATACACTCAAACCATTCACACTGAAGTGTATCATTTTACCATTTTCGACGTTTCTAACCCAGTTAGACTCACTTTCACTAGACGACCCTTGATGTAAACAATCTCAAGCATTACCTTGTGAAGGCAGTTTGCAGCGTTAATGACAGCAAAGTCAGGAAGACCAGGCAACTGTAGCTCGTTTATTTTTTGAAAAGTTTCTCACTATCATTGTCTATCTAGCAAAATATGGCAAGAAGGGAAGCTTCCCAAAGCAAAACTCGAGGAGTTAATACAGCCCGAGCCGTATGTCACAGCCGAAAGCTGCAGCTTGGCCCCCGTGCCCCAACCGAATGTACACTATCCACCGAAAGCTGGTAATCAGCCAGCAGGCCGTCTGGAATCTCTCACTAAATTCGAAGAGCTTGACTGAATATCACTGAGTACGGCTGAGCATGACAGTCTGTGGTCATGTGACTGTCTGAAACTGTCAGCAACTGGGCAGATTTCTCCACATTAAAGCGGCACCGGCCATTGAGACGAACCGCAAGCGGGACGGCCTGACGTACGCAGCGTGTCACTGATAACGGCCATACACGTGTCAAAGTCATCAACACCGCGAGCAAAAACAAACCGTCTCCTCAGAGTCGGCCCAGACCACTCAATAACCCGGGGGGGGGGGAGGGGGGGAGTAACTGAAAAATCACAACTCTTCCCACCTCTACCAACAAACTGGTACATGGAGACACACAAGACTGCTCGGGTAAACCGTGAACGGGGGTTCAGAATAGGAGTCACATAGGAGGGGGTTTAGTCAGCCTGCCTGGTGATATCGCAGTCACACTCCGGGAGATCCTCGTCCTCGTCCGGGTGACCTGCCATTTCGTCCCTCCCGAAGTGCAGAACCATTCGGACCGGCGTGCTTCCTGCGAGCCTGGATAAAGTATCCCTCAGCCTACAGCGTCCCTCTCGGAGCGAGCCGGCTCACAAGTGGCAGTCGCCGGAAAACTGCAGCGCAACACTTGGAATGTTTTCGGGGGGGGGGTGGGGGGGAACCAGCCCCCCCTCCCCCCACCCCGCAGAGGGCTGGGGAGGGGTGACAAGTGCCCGTGTCGCTAAATAAAACGTACAGTCATTAGCATGTGCTGGTGAGCTGGCGGCATGGGGCTGCGCACAGGCGCTGCTGAGGAGCGGGGTGGGGCGAACGCCAGACTGCCCCCTCCCCCCGAAATCCCAAACATATTTCTGCTGCGGACGTCAGAGACCAACAACTGCTCGGTTAGGGTGGGACAACGGCTGGGTTGTGTCGGGG
>JABFDZ020000050.1:10341476-10354097 GCA_019775955.2 Pollimyrus isidori | reverse complement strand
CACACACACACGCACACACACACACACACGCACACACACACGCACACACACACACACACACACACACACACACACACACGCACACACACAGGTTAGTAATTATATCTTTGTGGGGACTCTCCATTCATATCTATGGGGAAAACTCTCATCCCAACATGACGACCTTGCAACCTACCCAGCCCTATCCTTAACCATAAGTAACCAAACTAAATATTATAAGTTTTTGATTGCATTCACAGATCTATGTGGGGACCTGATAAATGATCCCCACAGCGTCAAAATAACACACTTTTATCACATTATGGAGGAAATTGGTCCCCACAATGTAATATAAACATAATGCTCATACACACACACACAGCCAAGGGCAGGGAGATGTCAGCTGCACCCTGGCTGAGTATCTCTCTCTGACCCCAAAGCAGCACTTTAGAGCAGAGTACTGTCACAGTTCACACAGCACAGTCACCTCCAAGGGATACCGTTGCTATATTGTTATTCTGAACATGGCAAAAAAATACGCAGAAGACTCACGTCGAGAGCCAGACCGATTCCCCAAGCCCCGTCGCCCGGAACTGAGCGTCCGGATGGAGTCCATTACACTCGTGGCATCTAAGGTGTGAGCCCCGTCAAGATGTCTGCGAAAGCGCGAGTCAGCAGCCCACGTCTCCGCTGCCCCGCTGGATCGAATTTCCCACAAAATGTATGTTTGTGAAGGTAGTTTACTGCCTTACTTGTGTTTAAATGATCAAGAAAACTCCCTAAGGGTAGAGAAACAGAGTCACCTTTCTGCATAATGATACCAGATGCTTGACTCTCATTTGACTTAGTCTGGGAGCTGGCACGCTGTTCTATAAGTAGGCCGTACTACACCACGATATATCTTACATGGGGTTTAAAATATACCCTGAGGTAGCACAGCTCTCCAGAAAAGTTATTTTCCTGTAATTTCTAGAATTTCATTTTCTAGGATTACATTTTAATGGAATTTCTAAATTCAAATCTTAAGTGCTTCTTGCTTTTATTTGTGGAAGAGTTTTTAATTAATATTTATGTCGTATAATGTAATGGATGACTAGAAAAATAGGGAAGGTATTTTGGAGAGTGCTTGTAGTTGTGTTCTTGTTTTAGCCTCTCAGTTCGAGGTTGAAATGGGGGGTCAATCTTCTGATTTTGATGAGGTCAGCATTTATATGCACAAATCGTTTCCTGACACTATGTAACTAAATGAAGGAAAGTGTTATATCTCATTTGTTGTATTTTTAAAATATATATTTGTTATGTACAGCACTGTAAAGCAGGGCTGAGTTCAGTAGCATTATTGTGTATGTTTAATTCCTGCTGCTTCTTGGTTGTCGTTCCAGCCTGCTTTCATTGTCATGGCCTGCCTTGCAGACGTGCAGATGAAATTAAATCTATTTGTGTGCTTTTTTGAGTGTACTCAGACCATAAAAGGCTGTCAGTTAAAAAAACAACAACAAAGTTTCCTCTGGCTGCTTATCTGAAATCTGAAATGAAAATGATTAATAATTCACTTGATCATCGGGTCATGCACGTTATATAATGAGGATGTTTTCACAAAGAGGTGTAAAAAGGACAAAGCTGAAGAGATGAGAGGCGTTCAGTGTCTTGAAAGGAACGGGGGGAAAAAATCAGTAGGGATACGTTGGAAATTCTGTGAATGATGGCGCTCTTGTTCTCCGAGAGCCGCATATTGTGAGGTTTTCTTTGGGTTATGACGCAGATCCTTGCGCTCCCAGAAAGTAACGGCCTCATTGAAACACGACAGGGAAAAGTCATTTGTGTGAAGAGTAAGGAGGCACGTGCCTGTTAGCCAGCAGAACACCAGCTGGTTCCATACTTGGCCAGGGACTTCATCTTTAGCTGCTTTGTAGAGAAGGTGCATAAGCATCCGCAGGCTTTGATGTGTGAGCATTTTTAATTAGGTCTAGGTCTGCTTTCCAGCCGTCACCACAAGATGCATGTCAGCGGAATACCTTCCAAATGATCACAGAGATGTTGACTATAATGGAAATAATCGGTAACGGTGAAGACTTCCGACAAGATTTTCTTTGCCCATCAACTTGTTGAATATTACTTTTTTGGGGGAGAAATAATTTATAAATTACTAGCTTGAAATATGATAAATACAAATAAACATTAAAATGATGGAGGAGATTGTCATCAAAACGTCTGGCACTGGTTGATTGCAAGATGCCGTTTGGTGAATTTTTTATATATTTTTTTTCCTCCCCAGTGGGAGGCGGGGTCCATTAGCACATCATCTTTTAAGATGGCAGTGCCAGAGATCTGTAGCTTCACTCATGTTTCGCACCATGACCATACATTTAGTCACTAATTATATTGCTGATGCTTTGCCAAATTATGAAGATCACCATATTATTACCATATATTTCGGGAAAATGAGCAGGCATGGTGCAGCGTGCTGAAAAACACCTGAAATCTAGAATCAGCCTCTAAATCCCATGAGTAGGACAGAAAGAATCAGAAAGCAAACAGCATTATGTTGGAAAGTGTCTGTCTGTGGAGGAGGGAAAAACATGAGCATCTGAAATCAGAGATAAAGCGTTAGTAATGACATGTCCCACAAAACGGCCTTGGGGAAAGGTTACAAATGTGATTGGATGGAGCAGTTCGAGGCATGTCTGGAACATCAACAAAGATGATTGTTACCTGAGGAGACGGTATGAATGTAACCCAGACAGCCGGCTCAGGTAAGTATGTGACAACATTCATTCACTGGCAAAGGCAGAGAGACTGAACTCCTTGGCCATTTTTTGGAAATTTATTTGTAGAAGTATAACTGAAATCTGATCATTATGGATATACGTGTCTGTGCTTGTCAATTACTGATGTTCCTTAAATGCAATATAAATCTGGCAACAAATATGGAGCCTTATGAAATACATCCTTTATAATAAAACACTTTATATAATAAATTATTTTAGTACTTTAAACCTTTAATACTTTTTGGTTATGAAATTCTTGTGTCTGTAATTCTCTGGTAACAACCTGTACTTTTGATTAAAATATGCATAAAGCAATGCATATATATATATATATATATATAAACTCCCACAATTTGCAATACTAGGTTTAAAACAAAGAATTTGTACTATATCTGTTTTCAAATAAACCGTACATGGGATTTTGAACCATTCTGCAGTGTAAAACACCAGTTCAAAGAATCATGGACCCAAAACAGCCTTGCAATATGTCAGCTATATGCATCGCAAAAAAGCCTTGCAATATGTCAGCTATATGCATCGCAAAAAAGCCTTGCAATACTGGAAAACCACGATATTAAAAAATAAAAGCAATGGGAGATAAAACCTAAGAAGATTATATGTGTAAAATATTCTTTGGTATTGTGTCAAAGTTTATACTTACTCTAACGTGAAGATCTGCTGTTCTGGTTAACTTTTTGTCCTGCCGCTTTCCCGTTTCTTAGTAAACCAAACAAAACAATAAATTAATTAGCTTTATATCTTCCACAGATGATTAACAAAAATGCAACAACAAAAAAATGTGGTTACATTAGTTAATTGGTTTACACGGAAAATTGACTAAACAAAGATAAAAGCAAAAGTTAGCCATGGCTATGGTGTTTTTAAGTATTCTAACAAACTAACTAAATTTCTGATGTCATCTATGCTTGGATACCTTACAAAGCTATCAAATAATGGACCTGTTTCCATAAAACACACAGTTACATTAAGCAGGTTAATGCAGACAAATTTAATATCGACTTTTTTTCTTTTGTAACAGGTGACTGTGAACAAATTTAATGTGGACGTGCATAGCTAACCTGGTTCGCTTTCTGGTTTTATGAGTGGCGTTGATAAAATTTTAATAATTTTTTATAATTTATTGTAGCTTGGACGTCATTATTATGTGTCTGAGTGCACCTGATAATCATATGACATAATACAGAGAAAAGGAAGGCAAACTGCCCCGTGCAGTGCCGCACTTAGATGTGTGTGAGCACTCTCGATGCTCGGCTCTCCTACAAGGGGGCTCGTTTGGAGGTTCTAGCAGGGGAGCGGATACGCGCAGACCGTCCTCTTCGACCGAGCGCAGAGCTTCGGGAGGAACGCTGGTGGATTGTCGAGGGAGGAAGGGGACACCCGCCTATACCAGATCAGCCGAATAACCCTTAGCGATCAATGGGGAGTTACAGATGTCGCAGCCAGTTCGCCCTCACATCCGAAACAAATACCGCCGAAATGTCTATTTATACACTGACTTCCCAATCACTATCTAGTATATGGTTATTTGATATTAATATTTGTTATAAATGTGACACATATTCCCTCATCTAATACATAATATATATCTATTCTTAATACCTATATATTAGAAATTAAATTTAAACAGTTTTGCGATATCAAAGCAATCGGAAATTTACCCAGAATGCAAGGTGAATTTGGTAGAATGTGATTGGGCCTAATTCGTAATAAATTTGACGTCATCACTGCTATGCTCGATACGGTCTCTTCTCTTAAAGACACACACACGCTCACATATACATACACACACACACACTCATATAGGCTGTATTATACAACTCTGAACGGAAAAATTGTAACATTCTCCAAGAAGTTAAAGATAACTATATTACTTCTGTTGTTGAAAATGTTTTATGATTGATTTTTTTAATTAGGCTGTTTCCAAAATTCCAAAAGTAACAAGGTTGTATGTTTCCAAGCTCTGTTTTAAAAAACTTTGCATTCTTTTATCTGTCCACTTTGTGTGTGATGCATTGAAAATTAAACTATATTCCTTCAACGCTAGAATCAAAACCGAACTGCCTACTTCTGCAATCAGAGAAGTGTCATCACACATTACAACCAAATGTTCCATGTTATAAGGAGGGGGGGATAATATCTATTTTATCTAAGTAGACATGCTAATGTAGTTAATCTAGTAATGGTAGAGATGGGACCGTTCCAGGGGTGAAGTTACGTAATCAGTCACACTCACAGCCAATCTATGTCAATATGTAGGTGTTTTTGTTATTCACATTGAAAGCAGCATCCTTGAACACTCAGACAACAACACAGGTTTATTATCAAATATGATTTATTAATTTTTTTATAAAATCATTCTTACAAAATTGTAATCCTATTTTTCTTTATTACCGCTATAAAAGTAATTTATTAATTACAACTGATAATGAGGAACACGGGGAAGGAAAGGGAGGAGAAGAAAATTAAAACCCAAAACAAACCCAAAAAAAAGGCGTAAGTGTGATTAGCGGCCCCCTCCACCCAGGAAACAAAACATAGGAGGGGGACAATAACCTCATGCGGGTCTGAACGTCTGTTCCACGGAGAGCCGCCGCATGACGATCTAACGAAGGGTGCGGTACTTCCACCAATCAAAGCAGAGAACTCCAGTGTTAGACAGTGTACGTCATCAAGGCAGCATCGCGTGCTCGCGGGTCCGTTTGCTGAAACGCCAGAAGGGTGGGCTGTGCAGTTTGGGGGCCAGTTTAGGAACCAAAATAGGAAGTGAATTTAGTCAAAGGCACATTCACACTGTCCGGAAATGGACATCCTGACATGCCCCATCCTCCCTAAAGAAAAAAAAAAATTCAAGACTTGACAATAAGGAATTTCATGCATAACACACTGAGCATGAGAGGGGATTCTCCTTCATGATATATCGGAAGGAAGCGATAAAACTCTGGACTGGCACGCAACACACATCGAGTATTAGTTATTTTACAGGAGGGTAGTGTTCTTCTTGTTCCATATTTACAATTTTCTTCAGCCAACGGTGTTAACTATAGGATGCATCCAATAATACTGCTATTTAATTACATTTTACACTTAAAAACCCTTTTCATTGATCAGGAACATTAGAACTCCAGAGCAGATGAAATGCCGATGTGCACAGTGATCTCTCGAATCTCTGCAGGCTCTTACGAATGCACAACGCCGTTCTCATTCATTAGGAGGTTGTACAAAACGTACTTTAGGTGACCTAAAGTACTTAAGGTGACTTTTAGGATAGGCGAAGACGCCTAGACCGCTAATTGGTTAATTGAGACATCATGTGACACAAATCTCATAATAAACATAAACCGACCGGGAAAAAAAAACAAGAAGTACAGACCTACGTTTACAGGACAGAAGTCTTTGGTGGAACTATGTAAAAGGTCATCTATACTGGAAAAGAAGCGGTCAAACTGCGGATTACGTTGAAAGCTATCTGTATGGCTTTGTGACATATCTCCCTCGTTCCCCAGCTTTAATTGCACAGGTCACAGAATCATTTCCATCCTGCCATGGTGGAGCTGAGAGATGATTATGCTTGGGTCATTAGGATAGTCTTTATTCTCTGAATGACGTGACAGCATAGTGGAAAATAAGAACAAAACTGTCAGCATGGGGGAGGGGTGACATTACAAATGTACATCTTTTACAAAATAAGATACGTTCTTTTTATGATTTACAGATTTACCCCAGCCAAGTAGCCCCCGGACTGCTGTCAGTAATCACATAGAACACATCTGTTAGCCTCCATTCCTTGTGAAAATAAATATACGTCTATATACTGTAACTAGGCTGTGTGAAATATCTGTAGGCTAAGAAATGAATCACGCACAGAATTGGGAGTTCCCATGCCAGATGTCTTAAATGTTTAAATTAAAATGACAAAGACTGGATTTCAATTTAAAATGCGATTTAAAGGAGATCTGTACTCCAGTGTTAACCAGCTGAGGGTCATATGAGTTTTTGGGCTGCTGTGGCTTAATCCGTTCCCACAGATCGTTTTGTCTGTGTATTTGCCGAGAGTACATCGTTCATTTTTAAATAGTGAGGCAATAAGTAAACCTAAGCTTTTGACATCATCACGATAGCGATCATATATAAATTTACTTTGAATCTCCGGGGTCAGATTGGGGTGCAATTTTGGGCTATGTTTCCCAGCCGAGGTAGCTTGTCTTCCCGCTGTCCTGTGGCACTCTCTGCTGTAGTGTTAAAATATGATGGCCGTCTTTAAAAAGAAATGTTTCTAATGCCGCAGAGTTAAAACGTTTGAATTCTTTCACAAAAAATTTGGTAAATGTATCTGTAGTGGCAAATAAAATCAAGGATTATACTATTTGTTTCCTATATTGTTATATATTTGTACAAATCCTTGCAATGCACCATAGTCTAACTTCTGGCAGTTTAGTATATTCTGATAAAAAAAGAAATAGGAACTAATTCCACTTTAAGGTGACAGGCTAGCTATGCTCTTAAATAGTTTGGTTATATAATAATGACATAAGCTGGAGAACTAGGTCACCACCCGTCACTGAGAGCTCGAGCACAGATCCAGGAAAGCTGGCATCTGTTACGGTACACATCTGAAACAGATTTTCGCAGCTAAATAGGAAACTTTTTTTTTTTTTTTTTAGAAGGAATAGTGATGGGGATTAAAGTCACAACGATGCTGTGTAATCTGACTTTGGTTCAGAGCTGGTTGACACTGAAATCCAGTCCCCTTCTTTAAAAGGCCACTTGCAGAGTGCTCCTTCAAGTCCTCAGACATTCAAGTACCTGTCCGAGCTAAGACTAACATAGCCCTTGCTCTAAAAACGTAAAAAAATAATCATAAAAAAGCATTTATTCAGCATGGATGGTAAAGTACTGTTCCCTGTTCTCAGCACCATTCCCTTGACATGTAATCAAAGTAAAACATGTGAATAGAAGACTATAGCGACGAGCAATGACGGACCTACACGGACAACACACGACGCTGGAGACGGATGGGCTGATAGACCTCCCTCGTGGGAGGTCTTTCAGGCTGAAAACGACGGGAGTACTGGGGTGTCGGGTGGGGTAGGTGGCCTCGTCTACTCTTGGGGACATTCCCATGCGTTTTAACCCAGCACAATGGCGTGCTGCAGTGAGGCTACCCTCTGTGTAATTCACAGACGCACCCCTTCCTTCGAGTATTTGTACAGGAAAACACAACGGCAACAAAACAATGCGGTGTGATGTACAAAGAGGTCTGTTGATGTTGATGTAGAATTTTTTTTTGGAAAATGGCTACTGTGCACCTCCGACAGGATGTTCCAATCAGGTGGTGATCATGTTTTGTTGACGATAAAATTGTTCTGTTGACTGGACGCCAACAAAAAGCCGTTCAGGCGAATGTAGCTTGAAAAAAATCGTCCGTGTGTCACATTTGTGTTAAAACATTTATGGGCTGTGTAACACTGAAGACAGTCCTCAATGATACTAAATCATGGTGGGTTTGAACAGGGAACATGAGAATTCTGTGACCTTGTGTTTAAACTGATCACCATAGATATCAAACACTATCAAAATAAAACAGGGAGAAAACCTGCACAAATAATATTAAAAAAACTATAAAACAGACAAGGAATTATATTGAAATAGCTCCCAAGTTTGGGTCAGTATATTTAGTTCAGTGACTTGCCTCACAGTTGCGTCAAGAAAAAAACAATTTACAAGGCAGGATGAGATACATGAGGTCCTTTAACAGACACCTGTACTTTGTAGTGTTAGGCACCGTGAAGTTGTGGTTTTGACAATTCCATTGGGTGTTCACCTCCCTGAAAGGAAAGATTGAGGGCTTTCGACAGGAACTGTGATGGGGGAATACAAACAAAACCAGGCAAATAAAAAAGGCTGAAAAATGGAGTTTAAAAAAAGTGTTTTTTTTCCTCTCTCTCCCAGGTAACAGGTTTTAAATAAAACCTGTTTGGTTGCAATAAAGGGGCAATCAGAGAATAGGGGTCAGTCCACTTGTGGCATTCGTTAAAAAAATATGCTCTCCCACAGTCTTGTCATCAGTAGTGCGTACTTGTGTCGTGTGTGTGCATGTGCGCGCGCCCGTGTGTGTGCATGTATGTGCTTCCCCTGACGTGTCCCGGGTCCTGCGGCCATCGTCGTGGCAACGCACACCGATTGGAAGACCGAGCTGTAGCGCCCCTTGGTGCACATGCAGCATGTCCTGTCCTTCCTTGTCTCTACGTGCCCATCCTCCCCTGCGCTTCGGGCGGAGGGGCGGGCGGCCGTGGGGTGGCGCGGGGCAGGGACGCCGGGGCTCGTCAGAGTCTCTCGATGTCCCTGTATTTCTTGCGCAAGATGGAGACCTGGTCCTTAAAGAGAACTGGATCCAGCCTCATCTGGGAGTGGACCAAGGGCATGGTGCCAAACCAGCTGGCAAATTTGTTCATGCAGGTCTGGCGCTGGGCAAAGTGGTCTGGGTCAGCCCAACGTGAGGCTCGGGATGACTGAAAGCAAGGAGGAGAAAGAGAAACACACGATGGCTCAGGTACATTTCACTTTTGTTACTGCTGCATTGTAGCTAAGCAGCACTGTAGTCGAGTTGCATTGTAGCTAAGCAGCACTGTAGTCGAGTTGCATTGTAGCTAAGCAGCACTGATCCTAACCAGCATTGCAGCTAAGCAGCACTGATCCTAACCAGCATTGCAGCTAAGCACAGTGCTGCCACACATGCACTCAAACTTTCAGCCTTAATCACACGCTCACGCAAGAAATGTTACGGCAAACATATATTATTCAATTATAAACCTAAAATTAGCTACGTCAAAAGTATTGGGGTAGTTTGCAAACCCTACAGGCTATTTACAAGGTAAGAAAACTGTCACATACATGCGCGTGCATGTGTGTGAATAAGTGTACACACGCGTTTGAGACTAGTCTTAAATTGAAAATCTCACTCCAGCCAGCTGGCCAAAGTTGGCAACCATGCAAGCAGCACTGTAGCTAAGCAGCACTGTAGCACTAGGT
This sequence comes from Pollimyrus isidori, assembly GCA_019775955.2. NCBI lineage: Eukaryota > Metazoa > Chordata > Actinopteri > Osteoglossiformes > Mormyridae > Pollimyrus > Pollimyrus isidori. The sequence goes on along the minus strand of JABFDZ020000050.1, from coordinate 10,344,300 downwards.
CTTAACGCTCTCTAATCAAGCAATATGAACATTGTTGTACTACTCTACATAATAATATTATTTTGTATACCTGTCCCATCATGGTCTCTTTATACTGTTTCTTCTGTGTGACCTTAATGGGGGGAAGTTTGGTGACTGCAGACACCAGGAAGTTCATGAGGATGTCCTCACAGTTGGCCAGCTGGTCCACCATGTTCTTCAGGCTAGCTGGCAGGAAGTTAGTGTACAGGTAGTGGTAATATCTGTCGGAAGAGGAAGTTCTGGTTAAGCTTCACAGCTTACAGGCAAGTTGAGGTCCCGGCGCGTCGACGGCAGGCCCCTCACCTGTGGTAGATAGCAGCTCCAGTTAGCACCATGGAGTAGTCATTGGTCCACTTGGAGGTGTAGCCCCACCGTTCTTTGTTGCTGTCCCAAAAGTGGCTGCGTGCGGGGTATCCCACAATCCTCTCCGGGAAGCTCTGCCAAACGGTGAAGGCAAAATCCACCTGCGGGGAATGAGCGGGGAGAACAGCAGCTGTCAAACACGCAGTCAGAGCACACAAACCCTCCTGTCCATGTAGTACAATCCAGCAAACTGAGCGGTTTTTAAAGACGGTGGTAAAATTCCTGTTGCCGCTACATACACAAGATATTCTCCTCCCTGACATGTACAGCTGGCAGCTCTGAGCTCAGCTTCCCAAACCACAGGGCCCAAAGGTGTGGCAACACCATTGGCAGGAGCTCCACCAGCGCGCTACAGTGGGGAGCAGCGGGCCACAAGCGGGCGCCGGGGCGACACGTCAGGAGGTAGAGCTAAGGCGGCACCACCCTGGGCAGCCCTCTGCTCGGACGCGGCGCGCCAGCTGTGCCGGCGACTAACGGAAACCGCGCCCGGCCCGCCCTCCTGCCCGCCGCTGCGCCAGTGCTGACATCACCAACTGCTGAACTGCGCAGAGGCACCAGCAGACTGCAGGCACGCAACACCTCGGCCGCCATATCAGGAAACATTTATCCAAAAGCATTCACAGTTGTTATCCGTTTAGTCACATTTTACCTTGTTATAAATACCAAACCAGAGAGCCCTTGGGATTCGAACACTCAGCCTTCCGGTTATGATTCATGTTCTTTCCCGCACCTGCCTCCACAGACCTATCACCCCACCATTAGTCCCAGCAGGAGCCTTTTCCTACAAAGGTAAGACTGACCTACCTTCATGCCAGGAGGAAAAACAGATGGAGAGAGACATCCAAGGATGGATGTGACCTTTCCACCTAAGCTGACTCAGCGGGTTCTCAACAGCCACAGGGCAATACTGTATAACACTCCATGCTCTTTGGAATAAAAATCTTTCAGATATTTTTCAAGAGTTATCAGTGCAACTTGAACATTAGACTCAAAATGAGCTCATTATGAAATGTGCAATTATTGCTCTTTCAGGAAACCAGTTACTTGTCAAAGATTTGGAATTCATAACTATTAGGGTGGTAATCATGCCGTTGACCGAACAACAAGCAATTAGTAGGTAGCTCAAAAGAAATAAATAACAGCAGGATCCAATGGGGATGGGCCTTTCGGACACTTTTTTTGTTAAGGGAAAACTGACTTCACAACTGGCTGATTTCTCCAGCAATAAACCGACCCCCCCCCTTGCTTGTGTTATTAATTTGCAGAAGTGAAAATCAAAACGCACTCTCTAAGGAGAGCATCTCCCCCGCTGGAAACAAGGCCAACAACAAAGCAGCAGCAGAGTGTCTTTGAAGGGAGGTTGGTGGGCGGGTGGTCAGGAGGCCCCACAGGCCACACCGGAGAGCATGGAGCGGGCACACAATTGGGCCCAGCACCGGAAACCATGCCAGCCATAACAGAGGACTGTGGGTCCTTAGAAGTTTCCAAAAAATGTAATCGAGCTTAATTAAAAAAAAGAAAGCAAAGCTTCCTTTTAAAAAACTTTGTTTCGTTACAGCCCATTTCATCATTTCCAGTCAGAGAATGCATGGCCATGTGCAACCTAACCACTCATGTCAGTGTGGGCCCATGGGAGGCACTCTGGTGAACCTTAAGATCAGGCGGGATCAGAACCGATGACTAACCGGTGCTGGACATGACACACGAATGAATACAGATTGGAATTTAACACCCTAAGGGGGTTTGCGAAAAAGTGCACCCCGTCTGTCCTGACAGCTTATCCTCACACCAGCCTCAACCCAACCCACCCCCCCGCCCACCCCCATCGTATAATTAACGACCAGTTAACTCATCGTAAGAGAATGAAAAACAAAAGGGTATGAAATAAGGAATCGATATGTCATCATCCCAGCACCAGCAAAGCAGCTCAACGCGCCCGGCTCTGGGTGCGAGAGGCTGTGGGCATTGTGGCGGACACAGAACATTGTCCCACTAGGGGCGCTGCAGAGTCACGGCAGGCAGTTACCTCAGTGGTGGACAGCACCGTGTCTTCATCCAGGCTCAGTACAGCATCCGTCACAATCGTCTCGTAAGGCTGGAAGCGACTGCTCATCACCTGTAGGGGGCGGTAGGACGGGACCATGAGGGTCATACGATCTGCATTATTGAGAGACGCTCCCACCCGGGAGGACTGATGATTTGACTGAACTTCCCACGGACTCCAGTTAATTGATGGGGGCATTTTGGACAAATGGACGCTGCTACTGAGGCGAAGTCAACTTGCGTCGGTTACACGCAGACGGGCAGACTGGGGGGGGTGAGAGCGCATTATTAAGGTAATGCTCGAGAGCCTCCACTCGCTGTGTACACAACGCTTCTCAGTTTGCACAGCAAAGATATGACTGCAGTGGGACATGAGATTACACAGTCACTCTGGCTT
>JABFDZ020000050.1:10315090-10328562 GCA_019775955.2 Pollimyrus isidori | reverse complement strand
CCCCCCCCCCCCCCCCCCCCCCCCCCCCCCCCCCCCCCCCCCCCCCCCCCCCCCCCCCCCCCCCCCCCCGCGGGCCCTATTTCTTCTTGCTGAACAGGCTGAAGCGTTTCTCCTTCTCCTTCTCTTTCTCCTTGTCCTTCTCCTTCTCCTTCTTGCCCGGGCTGGACTCGGTGGCCAGCGAGACCCCCGTGGGCAGCGTCTGAGCCCGGCTGGAGGCCGGGGTGCTCTGGCTGCTGGGGGTCACGTCGGAGGTCGCCGCCGAGGTCGCGGCACTCGCGATGGCCTGGATCCACGTGTTCATCTCCTCCTGCGGGGGGGGGGGGGGGGTGAGACGTCACACGAGAGTCAGGGCCCGAATATCCACACCTGCTTTTGTAAATGACACCAAGAAGAACCACTGCAAGCGATCAGAAAAAAATGTGGATGTTCAAAAGAGAAGCTGAAGCAGCTCTGAAGCCACACTCATCCAGACAGGACATCTGAGGCTCCAGCTTCAGGTCCCGTCACACAGAACGTTAGGAAAGGTGCAGAGGGACACAGGAACCACCTCCTTACACCAACTTTAAATGTGGGCCCAACACAAGTGGGTCTAATCCTTGTGTAACGTGTCAGTGTTTGTATAGAGCAGGGTTATTCAAATCACGGTCCTCGAGGTCCGAGCCCTGCTGGTTTTCCAGCCTTCCTCTACCTGTCAGTCAGGTGTGAGGCCTCTGACCAATCAGAATCAGTAATTATTAAACTAACTACCTGGGAGAACTGAAAACACGGCCTGGATTTGGAATCGAGGTCCAGATTTGAAGAACCCTGGTATAGAGAATTCAGTGTTTTGCTTCACCAGTAAACCTTCAGATCAGCTGGTAGGTATGACCAAGGTAGGACCCTGAAGGCATCCTTTCCCCTCTCTGTCCACAACATCTCCTGTTAACTGCACTGAGCCCCGCAGCAGAAGAGACACAGCCCACCTTGCAGAACCTTTTTAAAAGCCCATATTTAATTTTTTTTTAAAAAAAGCAAGACTCACATCATCTTTGGCTTGGAAGAGATACTCATTCCCATCAGAAATTCTGTAGAGAAAAAAACACAAGAGGTTTTAAACACGTTCTATCGTGGCTGAAATAAATACTCCAAACTTTTCCTGCTTGACTGATTCATGCCCCAAGGTGGCGCCATACCTGAGCTTGAAGACGTGCTTCTTCTTCTTGTAATCGAGCGCCACCTCGCAGACGGCGTCCTTCAGGCTGACGGGGATCTCGCTGTGGTACGGGATGCCCTGACTGGCCGCCTTGCTGTCCTTGTAGAAGCCCATCTCCTGGTTGTTTATCACGCAGTAAACGTTGTGCCAAGACCTGCAGAGACGCGCTGGTCAGTGCTGCCCTGTCCCTGTGACACAGTCTCACTTTTTGGCCGGAAGTTATTATTATTTTTTTTTGCAGATTTTTAGCAGAAAGCTGTTGATTTTCACAGCAGCAGCGTCATGCATTTGGGAGACATGAATCTGTAAGCCAGTAAACAGTGGCGAGACCGAAAAGTGAGTCACAAAGGGATATTAATGAATACGTGCTTTTCACACGTACGACAGATAGCGTTTGAGGTGCACGGCAGTAGTTAACAGAACCTGCCTGCACTATTTTACTGGTCTCACGTTTTTTTTTTTGTTTGACCATCAGAGATATCAGAGAACTGAACATCCACAATGTGAGGGATTACTGTGCTCAGTCAATCGCTGCATGGTTTCTTCTTCGTTTCTTATTGGTTCCAACTGCAGTCAAATACCAGTCTCTTGCAAGGAGCGACGCTGCCCCCGGTGGCGCGGCAGCAGAGGTGCATACCTACTGGATGCCTTCTTATTGTGACCCTCCCACTCATGCTTGCGATGCAGGAGGCCCTCCAGCTGGGCGCATGGGGAGTCCTGGGCCTTGGCTGGCAGCGTGGCCGCCTGGCTACTCCTGCCCTTGCGCTCGGTGGAGGGGGAGGCCCCCGGGCTGGGGTCCTTGGAGCCGCGCTCCGCCACGCCGTTCACCAGCTCGCCGCCGTCCACGCCATCCTGCCCGGGACCAACAGGAAGAGAGAGGAAGCTCTCAGATGGGCGCGGTGGACGCTGGCGCCTCCTGGAGGCCGTTCTGTGGGTGCCGGACAGGGGCTGCCTGCGCAGAGAGGCTGTGTAGAGTACGGAGGGGCGCCGCGCCCCCCCCCCCCCGCCCCGGGCGCGCGGGGGGGCGCGCCCCCCCCCGCGCGCCCTAAATAAAAAGACCCCCAGCTGTGGCTAGCGTCGGGTTACGAGCGGCAGGCTTGAAGTCGGACCGTGGTGAGGCCGGAGCTAATATGCAGGAAATGAAGGGTAATCACCGAGCCGAACGAGGGGAGTGCGATGAAAGGGTGAACTCTCACCTCGCAGGGCGCATGGAGGGGGAACCTGTGAGAAACGCGTTTGTGTTGTGGGTTCGATTCAATCTGGTGACCCTGCTCTGCCGGACCAGGCCCCCAGGCAGCCTTCAGCGGTCGCCACGGCAACAGCGGATAAACGCTTCCATTTGGAGTGGCTTAATTACAAGCTTTTTGTACTTTTGAGGAGTAAAAAAAAAAAAAAATGACTCGAGTGTTTTTGTTGGTTTTTTTTTTTAAAGAAAAAAAGGGAAGAAAAAACAGCTTTTCTACAGCTATCATGCTAATGGGGGGAGGGACCCCACCAAGGGCGCACAGGGAAGAAAGCCAGCACTGTGTCAGACATTAATAATAGTAGTAATAATAATAAAGATATATTATTGATCCCCATGAGGAAATTCTCTCTACGCCTCCCCCAGCTTGCTCTGTGTAGGCGAGTGTAAGCTAACTGCGAAGGGCAGCCACCCATAGCAGTACCCAGGGAGCTGGGGGGCAAGGACCCGCAGACATGTCAAGGCCATACCAGGGACCTTATTATTATTATTATTATTATTATTATTATTATTATTATTATTATTATTATTATTATTATTATTATTATTCGCATCACCATCCTCTTCATCACCGTTTGTTGTTACTGCATTACATCCTGGGTCTGCATTCGTCGCTTCCTCACCCCCCACCACGCTCATCGAATTCATTCTCCCGCTCGCGGGTAATTACCAAGCTCACATTGCACCCTATTAACGTCACGAGATAAAACGTCGCTTCGGGCTGCACTGGCGGATTAAAGGTCAGGAGACGGGCGTGTAGCGGGCAGCGCTGGGCAGGTGCCTTCCTGGGCACAGCCGCATGGGCCCGTGCCACAGCAAGAGGAGACATACAGTCTGTGGGTCCCCTGGTGCAGAAAATGCAGTTTTCACTTAACAGGGGAAACAAACTGATCGTAAATCACTAAAACATACACGGCTAAATGATTACTCACACCCCTGGAAAATGTGAACACGATGATTAAGGTGTAGGTAATTAAACAGGTGCAGTTAAATACATATGTCACTAATTAGTTCACACATGCATATTCCAATCAAACCACTAAGCTGCTGCTGACTGGGATTTTAACTAAAATGCACATAGAAAACAAAGTGGTCCCCCGAGAAATGGGGCACGACAGTAACCTTACTTTCACGTGCTTATTGGTGGTAAAAATGCACAGTTTTGAATAATCAGGTATGTAAAAGGATCAGCTCTCAGTATTCAATTGTGACCCAAACATGAACCACAAGAACCACCACAACAGCACCAACCTAGCAGCTGAATGATGAACCAAAAAGGGGAACAGGATCTCAGTGGGATGATAAAGTATTTGACTACAGGTGTGTTTTTGATACAAATCTTTGACAATGACCCCCTTATCCCTAATATCGCTGGGTAGTCCTGGTTTCTCCCTGGTAACATCACAGAATCAGGACCCTGAGTCTTGAGATTAGCCATCATCGTCTGATGCGACCCTTTGCACCTCAGTAGAGGACCCCAAAGCCACATCGGACACCAGGACGCCGACCTCAGGTGCGTGGCATCTGTGTGCTGGGAACCATGACCAGTGGCCCCATAAAAAGGCAGGTGTCTCGTATACAGCCGCCCGCCCACTTGTACATGAATGATGATTTCCCTCTCCCATATACCAGCAATAAATCCACAACCCCACAGGACAAATGTACGGGAAGACTGTAGCGGGGGCTTGCACTCACATGCCATTTACACTCAGATCGCATGGCCTTTTGGTCACCGTACATCTCAGGGTCCACTGTAAGGAAAGCGTCATTCTGTCTCCTCACCAGAGAGGGCGCTCTTTCAGGAATATGGTTGGGAAATGGACCTTGTTAGGTGAGCCATGCCCAGCAACACACCCCAAAAAGCTGCCCCGCAAAGGCACTGGTTGATAAAATACCCTCGGTGAGCCACACTGCTCTACAAGTAAAATAAACCTATCGATCGGAGCTGGAGCATGGTAGCGCCTGGACGGGCCGTCGATCCTGTCAACACGAGCACGGCAATGAACGAGAGTCAGATCAGCAGGAGGAGTAATATTCCCAGCACGCGGCCAGGACGTGACAGCAATCCGGAGCAAACCTGCTCTGGCCGGACCAGCCAGGAATCGATACGGGCTGATGGACGGCTCGTTCGACCCTTCCAGAGGAATCCAAAGTACGCCAGAGTGGTCGCCGGAGAGAGATTACACAGGTCACGCCATCATTCTGAGAGGAGTAGGTGAGAGACCTACGTGCTAACGCTACATATGCTAACAGAACAAAAGAATTTTTTTTTTTTTTTAAATGCTTAAAATCAGAGCTCCGGAACCCTCACTGCTCTCCCCTGCGAGAGAGATGTCTGGGTACCTAATTTACCCTTTTATTTGCAGACACTCTCGTTTATTCCCCCAGCTCCACGTGACAGATGCCCGGCCACGGTTCATCTCAACGTGAGGAACCAACACAAAGAAATGGGAAAAATCCATGGCAAACGCTACACAAATAAGAAAATTAATATATAATGAGCGTGGCTCTGTTTCCCACTGGGTCCTTATACGGTGATGGCCACTGTGGGCGGTACCTGCACCCTGCCTGCAGGGGGCAGTATCTCCCTGGCCCTCGAAACACTAAATGAAATCTTCTCTGGATTTGCTCCAGCAACCAAAACATCTAAAGGAATCTACGCCATTTTACATAATAAATAAATAACTACTGAACCTAGGCTCTAACCGTTAAGTATTACTTATGATGAGCAGTACTGTCAATACTGGCATGAAGGCCTGAATCAACGGCAAATAATTCTGAAAGGGCCGCACTACCAGTAGAAGAAAGGAGCCAAATTGAGATTATGACTAGAATAAATGAGTATAATGCTATTAAATGATCTGTGACACGCAGGGTATGTATAATAACCTTTTCACATGGGTGTATGTGATGGCTGCCGTCATTGACAGGGCGTGAGCCAAGTGGTTCGAGTAGGACCATTCTGACAGCTTCAAAAGTCCGAACCATAATGCATTGCTCCGTGAGGCTTCAGTCGCCTCCATACCATCACGGAGATGAGGGCGATCCACAGCCGGCATCCCCGAGTCTGACACTGGCACATCGAACTGGGCCGGGCCTGGATGTTGGGCCGCCCGCGAGGAAGCAGCCCCAGGTCAGTGTTAATTTGATGTTTCCCAGACAAGGGGGGGCAGGTTTGAAATCCAGGTCATAAACTTACCCAGCTTTGGCAAATGAACGATGGTGAACTACAGGAACACTTTGAATGGACTCTTTAATGTTTTTGTAAAGTACAGGAGAGAAATCCTGACCCAGAGAAGAATTATGCAGCAGCGTTTTTGCTGTGGAAATCTGGTGTGGGAATATCTGTGAGGGGGGGGGGGCATAACACACTTCCTGTGCTGGGGACATTAAACCCTATGTGAGATGTGAGAACATGAGGCCCACAGCAGGAACAGCTGCTCCAGGTCCCACCACGCAGTGGGGACCAGCGGGGGGTGCAGGCTGCATCGCTCCTCAGCTCTGACCCCAGAGCCTGCCTCCCTGGGGGGTTGTGGGAAGGGAGACAGGCTAAAAAAAAAAAAAAAGGAAAACAACAAAAAAAAAAGCAGACAGACTGTACTCTGGAGGTTTCTAAAAACAGGCTGTGGATCAGCCACCGCGTGACTGGGTCAGGTGGCCGCCGCGACTCTCCGGTGACTCCGGTAATTAGGCCTCATTTGAATAAATGCGGCGACAGACGCGGCCTGCGATCGGCGAGACCCGCGGAACTGCATCACCGCCGTCGTCTCAATTAGAAATCTGCATAACGCGAGTCTGGCGGAGACCCCAGTGGCGCCTCCCCCAGACAGCGGGAAATATCGTCCAGTATCAAGCTTTACAGCCCAAGCCCAATTAAAGAGGCTCATTTCAGAGAGGCTATTCACACTCGCGCTACATTAATCCAAAACTCAATGGGACAAGGAAGACGGCGACGAGGGGAAAAACGCATTAAAACAAGTGAAGGGAAGAGCCTCAGCGGCTGCAGATCTTCTTCGGGACCAATTAGAGCCAAGAGCGTCAGAGAATAGGGCGGGTTTGGCAATGGAAGCGGAAGAGTAGGAGGTATCCTAGCAACACGCGCGACGGCCGGGAAGCAGCGAATCACGGTTCCGACACGCCGCTCTCTCAAACCTCGCCCGATCCGCGCGCTCTCTCACGGGACCTGCGGCCTGCTTCTCTGCTACGGCAGGGAGCCCAAGGTCTGAGGACGACCCAAAAGAATCGAGGCAGAAGCGGACCGCAGGCGCCTTCACCTACAGCGATTTGCTTATGAAGCCTCCGAACTGACAATCTCAGCCAATACACACACTACTAATAGCGTTAATATTTCCATCAGTGTCCCCGATACCCCCATGGCATTTGTACCATTACAGTCAGGTATGTACAGAACTGCACACAAGTATGCATTTGGTGCAAAAAGTGATACACGTGTCAATTTCTTGGCGCAAAGACAAATGCACATGAAGTAAATACACATTTGCAGTACTGCGGCAAGAACATACCATGCATTTTATTTCTAACCTTGTTACAGCTAATGCATAATACTTCAAATGCAGCGTGAAGAATAAAATGCACAGTAATGTTGCAAGACACTGGACATCTTGAGAGCGCAAATGCGTACATTATGTGTATTTGCACTCATTCCCACGCATATCGCTTCACATGCCAAATGCATTCTTGCGTATCAGTTATGTGCATCTCTGGTTAGAGTGTAAAATACAACAACTTCTTTAAGGATGACACACAAAAAAAAAAAAAAAGCGCTTAGCCATGCCAACTGGCTACCCCATTCACACTGATACAAGCCCGATTTTCCGCAGAGCTAGCCGAGATTTAGCGCTAGCTGTGTTTTTCGACAGCTAAGCACAAACTGAGCTTGTGGGACCTCCCCAGGAGCGTGAGAGCAGCATGGTGCTGGAACAGACCTCATTGTTCCTGGAGGATGTGACTGAGCCCCCAGCTGACCGAGCTCAGGGGTCCACAGATGGCTGAAGATGCGTGCTCTCAAACGTGTGCCAACACATCCCTGAATCGCATTCATGAGATGCCACGCCTCTCCCCCCCCGGAAAGTTGGTTTACGTTTCAGATCGCAAGGCTGTTTTTCTTCGGTTGCTTGTTGTCATAGTTGACCAAAGGGGGCTCTCTTTTAATCCGTCACGCCGCGTTTGCGTCTGCCGGAGAGCCCGACTGTGAGCCAAAGAGATTCCGGCCCGGAGTCCCGGAGGGACAAGATGAAAGAGAGCGTCATTGTACACAGGGTCGGGACCCACGGTGCCAGGCGGAGGGGGCATCGCCCACGCACAGGAATGCAGCGGCACTCTACAGTATGGGGGGGGGGGGGTTAAAGGCCATACCCGCAGCCCCATTGCATTCCTTGCTGGGGTGGCCGCAGGTGAGCCGGTCGCTGCCATTTCCTGACTTTGGCTGGCTCGCCCGGGGCTGAAAAGGCATTTCTCACTGGACCTGGGAGAGGTTCCACTTTAAGCGCCCTGTTTGACAGCCCACGTGATTCATACCTGCTCTGCCGGTGGGGAAATAATGACACAAAGTGACGAGTAGGTAGCTCAACGGGTTAGGTCTTGGGGGCTGTGGTCGGAAGGTTGTTGGTTCAAATCCCACCCGTCACATCCCTGTTAGGCCCATGACAAAGGCACTTCACTCAGCAAAACAACGTTGTACGATTCCTTACATTTCCCACATTTTCTCATCAGATAGTGTGAGACCCTCATTAGCCCCAGGGTAGCTTTGCAGAGCAGTGCCAGCTTGCCAGAGTGCAGTATTAGATGGAAGAACATCAGTAATGGCCCAGACCCGGCACTGGAGTCTTGCCAGCATCTCCAGGCCAGAACGCTGCTGATGCAGCAGGCTAAGAAATCCATCCAGCTGCTGGCAAGAAATACTTCTCATCACGTCACATCTGCGTGCTCCATCTTCCCCAGGATCACAGTTACTGGCAAGCAAAATGTTTCCATGCACAGCTTAAATATTTCCTTAGCCACCCTGCAGAAAGAAATAAATGTCACGCTGGCCCCTCAATCACGTAGAGGGGGGCACCGGTCGCCGCCGTACAGAAGCAGAAGATAATATCTGCACGTTTTCCTCCTCAGAAAGGAGTTTTTAATTACAACAGCATACACAGACTGATGTCTTCCATTACATGTCGCTCATCCATGTCTAAAGAAGTCTCTGGCTGTGATCAGACACAATAGGAAGCAAATGGCAAACTGCTTCATTTTCATATTTTAACACCAGTGTGCAATGCAGTATGACATTTATTCTAGGCATCTGTGCAGGTGATTAAAGTCACTCATACACTAATGATTACGGTAACTCCCAGAGGCCTCTGCTGGGAGTGATGCGACCGTGAACTACTCCGTGTCTAAAGGTGTGAAGGCGGAGCTGTGCGTGGTGAGAGATGGTTCAGGATCAGGGAACTGGGGCTAAATAAAAGAAATATATATATATGCATTCATCAGGAGGGCTTTAAGTTCCGACAACGAATTAATGGGCCTCAATTCCCATTTGCCAAGGAAGCTATAAAGGAAGCCCACAAAACCGTGATGGCTGCTCGGTGAGGCCCTACCCATTGTACACGGGGCTGGGAACGAGTAAGTTTATCCAATAACAACGTAAGGAATTAACACACTGCACGCTTCAAATGTTCTGCACATCAGTCCAACCCTCCACCAGTTTTCATTGGTAACTTCTGCTGTTAAAAACTTCCTTGCGGGGTAGTAAAAACAAAAACTTTTTAAATGCACTTTTGTTTACTGTAGGGGAAGGGGGATATTTCACTGCAGGTATCTGCAACACACAAGCAGGCTTAATAAGGGAAACAAGGCGCTGTCCGTCTCGAACGGCCACTCGGTTACGAAGCCTAGGGCTAAACAAGCTCAGCTCTGCCTCTCTGCAAGGAGCCAAATAGGTCGTCGCTTTGAGTCAACGCTCGACTGCTGACGTCTGCCACAAATGAGGCACGCTGGCCGTGAGAGGCTTGTTTGCAACGCCCCGCCGCAGGATAACCCTGAAAACAGCCGCTCCGCTCCGCCTCAGATTGCTCCGGGTCGATAAGAGTTTCTCAACTACCAAATTAAAATAAGTGAGCGGACGTAAAATGAGAGAGTGTGATGTGGAATCGAGCGTGCGACACTGCCAGCAGGAGAAGCGAGGAGGGTCACTTACGGAGATGTCCAGTTTCTGCCCACCACAGTATTAATAATAATAATTAAAAAAAAAAACAGGTCTCCTCTGTGACTCAACATAATCACCATTTTTAAAGCACAAAATACAGTTTGTACTCTTCCAGCTCATGCACCTGCAAGGGAAAGCCGCTCCTAGTCTGGGAGCAGAAGACAAGCCTGTTTACTTAAACCCCAACATATGAAAAAGGCTTTGTTGAGCTCGCCCAAATGGAAAATAAGGACAGCCATATTTCTTGTCTGAGACGGGTCCAGCTGTAACAGTGGCCAGAAACCGCACGTTCCCACCTGGCTAAGGAAGGCAACGTCGACATCGGTGAGGAAAAGCGCCGGACGATATGTAAAGCCAATCCCTGCAGCCGAATTAAAAAGGATTTTAAATTTGTATTTCAATTTCACACCAATAATGTTTTTCCATTCCTCTTCCAAGTCGTTTTCCATAATGAAACAACTCAGATGGTTCCTGCCAAGATAAATCTAAGGCACGCACGCAGTCCCCATTCCTCTCCAACTATCTTAGCTACTATTTTATTAAATTTTTTTTACTATTTTTAGGGCACTGGCTTTCTTCAGAAAACGACGACGACGTCCCACAATCTGTGATTAACAAAAACAGAAATGGTGATTAACAATGACCTGAAAGGACAAAGGAAAAAAAAACAATGAGTTATTTCCCCTTTCTGGCGATTAATGTGGTGCTAAGCAACAGCAGATATGGAGTTTGTACAGGATCAGGACTGTTTTTTCTTTAAATCTCTGGCCAGGCCACAGCAACAAATAGATACAAAAACAAAGGAGACATTTGGAATATGGGAGCGGAAGGACGCGGTTCCCTCGCTGGACACCGGTGCTGAAAGCTGGCATATGACAACGGCAGGACCGGACCGGACCGGACCATGGCAGTCACGCCACGTGCGATTCCTCTCTGCAGAATTTTATTTTGTTTAACTTTTTTCGACTCAGAGCTGGCCTAAAAGTTACCATGAAATACTACTACAGGAGGATAACTCCATTATCGTCCAGACACTTCACTAACGGCAGTACTTCAGCGATCGAGCACTGAGGAGAGAGGCAGAATGGATCAGACTGGGGCAAAGACAGCTTACAATGTCTGCAAGACAGAAGTATAAGGAAACTATACATACATTCACTTGTGTTGATGCTGTATATTTACTAAAACTGGAAAAATAAATCATAGTCCACACTCACTTGATTAACATAAAGCCTTTGAATGTATTTTGTCTTGATCTATAAATCCCTTTTAGGTTCTGTGAGCTGGACAGAGCTAAAAGGGTGATCGGGGAAGCGACCTGCTCAGCTTATACAGATGTATCCCACAATGATACTTTGACTTTGTCAGAATTAAAATAAAGCCAGCCGGGCACATTGGGGAGAGGACAGGAGTTCTGAGTTTTGATTTGAGTGTTTTTGCATTTACTCGGTTTTGGAAACGAGAGCATTAACAGATTAGACAGACAGACAAGTAGAAAGACCATCTGAGAGGGGCAGTCTAGCAGGCAGAGACCGGCAGGCAGGCAGAGACACCGGCAGAGACACCGGCAGAGACACCGGCAGAGACACCGGCAGAGAGACAGGCAGAGAGACAGGCAGCCAGGCAGAGAGACAGGCAGAGACACCGGTAGCCAGGCAGAGACACCGGCAGCCAGGCAGAAAGACAGACAGAGACCGGCAGGCAGGCAGAGAGACAGACATACTCCATAGTCTAATACACATGAATCCACAAGACACCACAGAGACTGCAGCAATACCAAAGCATCTCTCAGGGACTCATGAGGCTCTTCAAAAACGTGCCGATTGCAGTAAGCCCCTCTCTGTTCTCAGCGTCACCCTCGGCACCGAGAATCCGGCTCGGTTTAAGGCCGCAGCGTGCATGATGCATCGATACAGTGTCTGCATCACAGAAGGCGATACTGAGCCAAGGAATAGTGGCTAGGAGAGTCTCCATACCATTTACCCGCTCGCAGAATACCAAGGGTTTGGCAAAAAGAAGATGGTTTTTTGCGGGCTTTGAGAAATGCAGCTTCCCAGCGATTTCCAAGCCGCTCAGGTGACCTCAGTCAACAAGGCAGCACCTCGCACCCCCAGGCTCTTCGCATCGTTCAGAGAAGAGGCCGGAAAAGGCACGTGGACAAAGCGGATGCGGTGTGCTGGCCTCCTGACACACCAGCAAGGCAGCACTCGCAGCAGAGAGCACTCAGCATAAACGCTGCCCATTCCCCTACCTTTCATTCATTATTTACCTGCAGATTTGCCTTTAGATTGTGTTCTATGACCCTTTAACTATTAAAATAGTGCAAGATGGGGGGGGGGACACCTGAGATCCAGTTGGATGCCCACACAGTTGGAAGTGAGGCTTCTCACCAGAAGGGGTGGGATGTGGGGGGGGGGGGTGTATTCCGAGACTTCAGGATTAAGTGAAATTAAGTGATGCTTTATTTACCATCTGTGTGCTTCTTTTCACATATCCCATCATGGTCTCCTTTGAGATTTACATACACACACACACATATACAGCTGACAGCAACGCTTTTAAGTGAGAGTGCAGGTCAGGCCAGTCATGTGGCCCCCCGAGGTCGTCCTGGGAGGTTATGGGCTTTGCTCAAAACTCGCACAGTAAATTTGCGCAATAGTCACAGAAGTATAATAGTCTGATACTTCCAGACCTTCCCTACCTGTAGAACACAGAGCACGGGGCAGCCTGAAAGATGAAGGTGTCCTGTCGGCAGTGTGTGGACGGCCAGAAGACCGGCCCTGGTTGACTGACAGCTGCTTTCATTGTTTCAGTGTTCAGCCCTGAGCGGGGGGGCGGTGGGGGGCTGCTGATGGGGGCACCAGCGGAGCATACAAAGGGAAACAAAAGTGGCAGTGTTCACGAGACGGGGCGAGGCGCAGACAAGGCCCGGTGACAGACAGCGAGGCCCTCAAAGCCGCACACGGGGGGGAAGAGCGTCACGGTCGCGGCTCCGGAGGAGGTGGTCCGCCGGGGAGAACAAGCCGCAGGAGCAGAGTCGCCCCACGGGGACACAGACGCAGGACAGAGGCGAGGCGGAGCACGTTCAAGCAACGGGGGGGCCTGCGAATAGCGACGGAACATTCCGGGTGGTGGGAAAGTGTGGGGAGGGAAGGTGGACTCCCACTGAGACCGGCATAAAGAGACAGACAGGGTCGGGTTGGGGGGAGGCATCCCTGAGGAGGCTCCGCTCACAGTGTGAGCCGGGAAGACGATTACCTTGCACTGAGGTGTGACTGTCTGTTGGGGGGAGGGGGCTGCCACTCACATTCCCCAGGGTTAGTCTCAAACCTTCTCATTGTCTGCGGTGACTTCTGCTTTGATTTCTGTCACCAGTAATGTCACACGTGGATCGCAGGCATAACTCGCGCTTAGCCTCCGGCGCGCCCGCCCACAAACGGCAGGCAGATCAAAGGAGGGCGACGGCGATGCGCGAACTCACACGGGGAAGACGGAACTTGCGCGGCGGCCAGGCTCCCGCCTGGGTCTGGCTCCGCGGGACTCAGCGAGAAGCCGCTTCCTCATAGCGGCCGGAGAATTAAGCACCTCGTCGAATCGAAGTGCTGCCCACGCCTTTTTTTTTTTCCCTCCCTTTTGTTTTTTGCCGAGTGGCCGATAAGACGGCACCCAAGATCCCACCCGATTTATTCTAAGCTCCTCTCCGGGACACGGCCTCTGTGGCATTTCCAAATCTACCGTGGGGGGGGGGGGGGGGGGGGGGTGGGGGGCCCCGGGAAAAAAACAAAGGCAAAAAAGGGTTAAAAAAAAACACGAAAATTTAAATA